>JABSTQ010007229.1:0-48394 GCA_013358835.2 Ixodes persulcatus
GTTTTAGTAACGTTGGTATCGGCACTCCATTCCCCGATCTGCTAGTGGGCACCGCCATCCTGGTGTTTAGTGCGTAGCATACGCAACTATCGATGATCTCAATTCAAAAATGCGAATTCCTCAGCCTTAGCTACGGTGTTAGGACGCTCAGGTGATATTGTTTTCCACTGTCGCGAACTGTTTTAACATTTCTGGTGGCCGCAAGAGCCTTTCCTGCCATTTCAGATAAAGCTTCAGATAACTGGCGACCATAATTTAAAGCACCAAGGTGGCTGAAGTGTTGTTACTCTGCAGAGTAGCTTATTTAGTGCCTCTAGCTGTGACTCTACTGTGGATTCGCAAAGGACGGTTATTTGGGGGGCTTTTATAGATTTGTATGTAATACTCACTTTGCGTGCGCTGTCAGCTGGGTGATCACAATCTAGATGAAATTAAATTGTCATCGGTAATAAAAGAAGCAACAAAAAAGTGGTTTCCTGGTGCAGAATGAATTTTCGACAAACAGTTGCAGCGAAGAAAAAGCCAGGAAAACTTTGATTTAGTTCGTGTCACGGTTTTCTCAGGCCGAACTCAGTTACTGAATCCCTCGAATGGCAAATATGTAAGTAGGGTCCCATGTTTTCGTATAAATCCGAAAAACTCCGGAAAACTCCCGCCAAAAAATTTTTGTCCATTCAGATTTTTCCGATAAACTCCGAATTTTGACGTGCAAATGCCCCCCCCCCCCCCAAAAAAAAAAAAATAAAGAATAAATAAATAAATAAATAAGGAAAGACGGTATTCTAAAATAAGTTTGATCAGCGCACAGGGCCAATGGTCTCGGGAAAATGCCGCTACAGTTATCTGTCAAATCTGTGATCATTGACAAAAGGGTTCTTAACGCTTATCTCGTCAAGGTTCAGGACGAGGTGCCATTGTACTTTCGGGTCACGACAAAAGCATCTGTTTTGGTTTCCAGTTTAGGCCATACTATTTGGGTTTTAAGGGGAAGGAGAGGTTGTGTTTTTGTAACAGTGAAAGCTATGGACCATAGTAATTACATAAAATTGGGACGAGGGACAGTTGAAACTTCCCTATTGCATCCTCTACCACTCCACCTCGCGCGGCCGCGGGGTAGCATGGAATTGGATGTGATGAGTACGTGCTTCCCAACGATTACCGTCGGGAGCTTATATTTAAGGCATCGACGTTTATCGAAGGTACGCATGTGTGCAAGTTTTGCCGTGGGACAAGTTAGCATTGCCAATGACAATGGCACCAACACCAAATCCAGCTGAAGAAATATTAATTAATATAAGCGCGTTTTATATTTCTTTATCTGGCATACGTTTATACCCAAATATTATTTATTTATTTTTCATAGGAAACACTGCAAAATTAAGCTTCGAATTTCGGAGATTTTGAAATCAACAAAAATAAACTGCTATAAACTTTTTTTTTTTTTCGGAAAAAGAAACTCCGAAAAACAACCTCCGAATTTTGGCGAAAATTAAACTCCGAAAACACGGCATCCTACGTATATGCTACGACAAACAGGTTTGTTTTTTTTTTTTTTTACTTTCAGATTTGTTTAAAAAAAGCCCTGAAAGCTACACTTATGCGGTTTGTGCTGGTGAGTTATACGGCCAGGCGGACATTATGTGGGTGGCTAACCTTTGCGATAAGTCGGCTAATTAATTAAAATTCGTTTATTAAGTTGTTAATTAGTGAAAATAAACATATGGTTCCAATCATAAACTTGTAGAGCATCATCAAAAATCACTAAATCAACTATTTTTAGTAGGATATAACGCCGGGGCAGCATTTTACAGCGTTCTGTAAAAACGCGTCATTTGGACGCGTTTCTAGATTTCGGTTTCTTATCAGAGCGCATCTACGCGCCCGCGGTCCTGCTCCCCAGTGGCTGAGACGCGCAACACACGTGCGCCCTACTTCCCTCCGTTCTACTACAGTGTACGCAGTTCTACGATGGAGGCGAGGGGGTGGCTTCGCGCCGAGAGAACCGGGGAGCAGGACCGCGGTCGTAAAGAAGCGCTCCGATAAGTAACCGAAATCGAGAAACGCGTCCAAATGGAGCGTTTTTACTGAACGCCGTAAAATGCTGCCCCGCGGCGTTATATCTTTCTAAAAATAGTCATTTAGAGGTTTTTGATGATGCTCTACCAGTTTTTAATTGGAACCATATGTCTATTTCCACCAATTAAAAAGTTAATTAACGAATTTCAATTAATTAGCCGACTTATCGCAAAGATTAGCCACCCACATAACGTCCGCCTGGCCGTATAACCCACCTGTACAAACCGCATAAGTGTAGCCTTCACGGCTTTTGTTAAACAAATCTGAAAGTATAAAGAAAAAAAAAACACCCGGTATATCCATGGTAGTGCGCAGTGAGTCAACGTTTTTGCGTCGTATATTAAGAGCCGTTATACCGGTTACATTGATTGATATCATCATAGCTCGTCGTAACCGACGGAAAGTTGAAGTGCTTCTAAGAGTTGCCTTTATTTTGTTTCATTGACTGGCCAAGATAGATGCACGCTTCGTAAGCACTCCCTCGCGCTGAACCGTCACTTAACCAAGGTCGACATTTCTTATCAGGTTTTCCCACGAGTATACCAGAGGCAGTTCTTCGGGAGCTATTCGGTGAGTACATTTTTCTGCGACGTCCTCCCAAGTACACTTGGTGACGGTTTAATAATCGAGTCAATGCTCCGCCTCAGGAGCCATCTCTCTGCCTTTGACGGCCCTTGTCGAACAGGGCAGCCAAAGACCGACTGAGGGAAAGGAGTGCATGCTGGGGGTGGAGCATCCAGTGCATTTTTAGCCAGTCGCCGTCTCTGAAGCCGTGGCTAAAAAGCTAATGCATTTTACAGAAGGCTACAGAAACTGTCTGGAGCGTGTGTCTTTATTGTATGATGGTCACATTGGTCATAGAAAAACCGTCTGCAGATATGTATGAAGGAAACATGCTTCGAATATCCTTAAGGCGGGTCCGCAGGTAATTCTACCATCATGCCTGCACTGTGTGTTTTGTATTGTGTATGAGCAGTGAGAGTTATCGATATTTGTTTTACAGTCATAAAAATTATAACATAAATTACAGTCTATATTCAGTGAAGTATACGGTCTTCCAAATACTTTTTTTAAAGCCTGAAATGCGGTTTAACGAACACGCTCCCCCCACCCCCCCCTACCCCACAATCTCAGAGTACTGTCCGTACGTCCGTGCATTTCACCACTAAATTTGGCGAGGAAATTGACGTCACGTCACTCGATGTCGCGTGACGTCATGGTAACGCGTGACACCACGCCTTGACACCGTGACGTCAGATCCCCTGATCTGACGCGATGCGAAATGTTTCCGTTACATTTGGTGGGAAACTTGACATTCCGCACCTTGGACGTCGTGCAATATTTCCCCGCGAAAATACATCGACGTCACGTGACCTCAAGTGACGCAAAGTGTCTCGGCTAATTTTAGCGGAAAACTCGACATCACGTGACGTCGTAGTATTCCGTGACAACATCACTCGAAAGACAGGTCGCAGGCCTTGTCTTCTAGATGGTATAGAGACCTGCAAGTTGGCCTGCTTCTTTTGCAGTGGTTGTGGTGACGCCAGAAATACGACGGGCTCTGATTGGTTCTGATCGAAGGGTAGTGGGTAGGCCTCAAAGCAAGCTGCCCAAAGTCTACCCACTATGCTTCAATCAGAGCTAATCGGAGCTCGGCGTTCCGAAGTCACCACAACCCCCGGAAAAACAGAGGACGAACTTGCGCTCCACATTGGTTGACGACGCGTGCCAGAGCTCGAGGCCACTTTCATCAAAGTAACAAGAACAACAGCAAAGAAGTTTAATGAGTCCTTTGTCGTTGTTTTTTTCCTTTTTACGTTTCGTTAACAGCAGGGAAATATATAAATCTACATCTCATCGGTTCGGATGATCCCAGTTCACGTCCTTATGCCACATCAGCCACTACTCACCTCTGGCACTTGACGGAATGAGGGTCACAAGACCTGGCCTGGCCAGCATCGGCAACGACCACTTCCACCGCAACCGGATCGCATCGCATCGCAAAACAGTTGTCTCACTACATACCTTCCGCTCTGTCAATCCGATACCACCTACAAGACAAAGCCTGCACCGTTCCTCCCCAAAGGTCATCACTGGTGGATCAACACAGCACCGCCTATACTCTGCGTCAGCACCGCCGCCAGCACTTCTTGGAGCATCTAAAAACGGGTGCGACGATGGAACCAAGAAAACGACGTCAAGGGCGCTCCGGGATCATGTTCGTCGTGTTTGTGTGCATGATGTGTCATTGCTGAGCCAAGCACGTACAGGGAAGGCACAATGACTCGCGCCTTTCACGCTGTTTGAGTGGTGCCATCAGCTCGTAGCGTCGGTTGCGTCCGGACTTGGCTGAAAATAACTACTCTAAACAACTTAACTTTCACGAGGACCTAATTTTCGCGAATTTCGCGAATCGCCTAAAATTTGCGAAAAATAGGTCCCGAGAACAATCCCGGTAAAATGAAAACACATTGGAATCTGTATTGAAATCACACCGCGTCGCGAAAATTAGACCCTGCGAATTCTTTCAAAACTTCAGCTTTGGCCTAAATCGCGAAATATTGATCCCACGAAAAAAAAAAAGCCGTTTCTGCCGCTTGGCGGCGATTCCAGTCGAGCATGTTAGCCGCTTGGGGTGGGTCGGGCGGGTATCCACCGAAAATGGCGTCAAGCCCTAGCCTCGTCTTCTAGTTGGTATTGGTCATTCCCGTTTGTCACTGACGAATGTTGTTGAAAATGCGTGCACCTTGTATATGTTTTTTTTTTTCTATCTTTGCACCGTGGATGTGGGTTCCTTCGGGAGTTTGGGATACGTCGTAATTCGACGGCTCTTTTGTGCTCTTTTGTTTTTTTCATTAATTGCAGAAAAAAATATAAAGCTGCGTTCTGTCGACGCGAGCGTGTGTCCTTGCTTTCATCAATTCTCCTCTCACTATTAATCTATGGCACTTGACGAAGTGACGAAGACTAACCATTTCGGCGGTATCGGTAACACTTGCACCACAAACGGACGCCTTGCGTCGCTATAGACAATAGGTCATTTTCACAAGTGCGCAGCATGCAGCATGTAATAGTTGCTGCTAAAATAACCCGAGTCTGCCATTGTTTGGGAACGTACTCTGAGCTGGATATTGAACTTGAACTCTGCTTAGCTGGGTTTGGGAACGAGTGCTTCGTCATCGTTTGGCGAAAAATCGAATCTTTGGGTAGCTTCGTGCTTAAAGATGGATGTATGTTAATGGCTGTACCTTTTATAATGTGCGGTAACTTGCGCCACCCAGCTAGAAATGGCGACCCATAATGGTGCTTGATTTGGCTTTGAAGGCATATTGTTTTCTTCTCCCCGTCGATCGGTCCAGCCCGTATGTCACTTAATATTATCTTGAAAACACGACGAGCAACTTGGTCAAATAAATGAAACAATACAGAGACTGTAATCACTTCTCCACTGACATCGGAGAGATGGTGCGGATTGGTGGAGAAATGGTACGGATTGAGAAGGTGGACCTTTTGCCAAAAATGCAGCACCGTCCACGGCGCCGGAAGGAGTGTCGGGAACACCGCTAGGTGCACCGGTACTAGCAGACGACAGAGGCGACATTGGAAGCGACGGCAATCGGGCCGGGGGCAGGGGGGCAGGGGGGCAGGGGGGCAGCACCGGCACCCTCTCACTCTCTTCAGTGTAACGTGGCAGATGTTGCATTTGCAAGGGTGAATACAAGACTTCGCGCGCTGCTTTGGGAGATTTTTGCAAATGGCCTATTGAGAACGTCAACGCTTAGGTAGGGTCCTGTGTATTCATGGCCGCAACGACGTCGAGTAACTTTCGTGGTGCAGCGATGAGCCCCTCAAGTGTTTCCACTGTCAAGTCCCGAAGAGATCCTGGGCGAACCTTGGGTGGGAGTTTCCTGGTCGCTTCGTCCCGCGCCCGGAAACCAATTCCATACAGTTCCATAGGAAGTGGGCGCCTGTGGCCTGCACCCCCCCCCCCCCCAGTCATCGGCTTGTCGTCGCCTTGAAAGTGTGCAATAATATGTAAAAAAATAAAAATTACACAAGATTGACCATGCTGACAAAGACCAGGGACCGCAAAAGTATCCCATACAAACCACCACACCAGTTTCGCCGGTTCGTTTTGCCGGCAGTTCAATGCTTCCAGAGTAGCTGTGCTACGGAGCTCAGTGGCTGTGATATTAGACTGCCACGCACCCAAAACCTCAGGTTCAAGACCCGCTAGGACGTCGTGTGTTTTTGTTTTCAACTTTTTTCTTTGGAAACGTTTTTAACCTGTCGCTGTTTTATGACTTTTTATTTTATAGAAAACAACCCAAAAATCTTGTTCTTAAAAAAATATATGACGTCCGTGTTTAAATAACGTAAGGTCGGTCTCTCTTTGAGATATGCGACACTGGTTTACGCTCTAGATGAGGAATTTGGCCATTGCAGTACGACTGCTAGCCTGTGGTCTTTAACTTGCTTCACGCGGTAGTAATACACGACCGCACGCCGGTACGACATTAATTCAGATCGAAACGAGCAGAGAGAGAGAGAGAATGCACTTTAATATTGAGCACAAATTAAGTGTTCAAAACATCCATGGCTTGTAACACCAAGGCCATTTGGTCATCCGGTTCGTCTGACGCCAGCCAAGCACTCCAGGAAAGGGTAGGGGGGTTAGGGAGGAACGGTGTGGATAGTGCAATAGGGCACTGTAGGAGACAATGTTCCAGGTTGGCGTATGGGGAGGGGCAGTTAGGGCATGAAGGATCAGAACGACGTCGAAGAAGAAAAAGCCTAGCGGGAGTAAGAACGGTGTTCGTTTGGATTTTTCGGAGGACGTGAGTTTGTGCCACATTGAGGTTCGGGTGGGGTCGAGGTAGTCGTTGTTGAAAGTTACGGAGCTGCTTGTAATAGAAATTGATTGAGCGTTTTTCGATTAAGGCATCGTCACTGGTCGGGGGGCTAGGCCCGAAACGAGCAGGAGCGATGATTCAAGCCAGGATCCCTGGGGTTCTGCAGCAAGAGCTTTCGCTTTACGTGCTCGGAGCTTCGCTGCGTTAACACATTCGGCCACCAATGTCTCACTGAACTCATTAATGTTCGTCCGTCCGTTCATCCATTCCCCATAGCAGGGTATATCAACGCAAACAGATTGGTTGCAATAGCAACATAAGCAAAAAAAAAAAAAAAAACGTACACGCTCACTTACTGACACATAAATATGTACCCATCCCCCATGCATGAGGAACCGAACCCAGAGCCTATTTGTTTGCAACCTTCTGCGGTACCTTGCTTCGGATATTACCTAAACACCCTCAGAAAACAATGAAGGAACAGGTAGCAACAGCGCGTTTCCTTCCTTTTCTACTGATGCCGGAATCCCCCTAAAGCGAAAAACAGAAACAAACGACAGCGGCAAGTTTCAAACCAGAGACTTTCGCGAGTTAACATGCTTGGTAGAATAAAGAAGGATATATGCTCAAACACGAGCATCATGCACGCGAGGGTATCTTTAGCAGGCCTTCAATCACTCGTGCTTATTCAACAAGCACCGAACGACTAAACGCCTGCCAAAGGTACCATCGCGAGCATGCTGCATGTGTTGAAGGCTTGTTGTTGCCGTTTGCTTCTGTTTGTCACTCGAGCAACACTCGGGCATGACGCCCATCCAAGCGGACACGAGAAGAAGAGAAGAACGATACATTTTCTACATTCACCAGGCAGAGAGGAGGAAAGTTCTGCCCTCCCGCCACATTTTCTTTCGGTTTCGTTCGTCGGCCACGTAGCACGCGTTGTTTGATAAAGGCTGTTGAGTTGATTCAAAGTCAGAGGCAGCAAAGGCCGCCTGTAATTCAGTCTTTCAGTCCAAACATGTAGAGCACCTTGGCTGCATTGACGTTTTTACCACTAATATTGTCGAACGAGCAAACGAAGCTATTATAAACAGCGAGGTTCTGGAGCACTGCCAGCAGTGCTACGTGCTTAGGTGGCCGTCTCCGAAACTCCGCTGCTACGTTGCTTTCCCGGTGTGCTAAATGCGCCCCGCCAATCTCAATTTTTCGACGCGTCGGTTCTATTGTCGTGCATGTATCTCACCAGTAGTTCAGGGCCATTTTCTCGCTTTGTGCGAACCATGTTTGCTGGAGACATGAGATCATAGACAATACTGCTCCCAACGTTGACTGCTTCGCACACTGATGTCTATATTAGCAGGCTCGATCGCGGATCGGGAGCCCGTCGGTAGCACTAAAGAGTAACTTTAGGTAGCACCACCGGCGGCAATAGGTGAGCGGCGTTTGACAACTTCCGGTTCCTTAGGAAATTTTGTTTCACTAGTGGCAAGTGACGACAATGAGCTGCAAGCCTGCGCAAGCATAATTATGAAACCTCCAGACTGTAGTTTTCAGAACCATGCTTAGACAACCTTGCAGATTATCGTCATCGTTTGTCAAAAGCTTAACAAAAATTCCTAAGGAACCGGAAGTTGCCAAACGCCGCTCACCTATTGCTTGACATTAGGCAATACAATTTATACTAAAATTGTTATGTTGTGCTCGAAATTTTGTATTTTATAATGTGCTGCGATAATTATATCATTATATCAGGTGATTAAAGGACAATGAAGGCAATTTTGGATATTTTATTGGCGATTGAACTGGGTTCCCGGCACGTCTCAGGCCACGTTGCCCGAATTTCAGCCGAAACCGGCGCTTGTGTGCCGCGCAAATCAATTAAACAGTCGCGGTAATAATCGTACCGGGATCAATCGAGGCGACGCCCCGAACGTTGCGGGAGAAACCAGCAGAAGCGGAGGTCACGTGACCCTGCAGGGCCTGGAAGCGTGACGTCACAAGAGACGCGTCAGCGATTGGTCGAAACGAGAAACGTGCCCTCGGTCACGCTTTGGTTCGTGGTTTTTAAGAACACTGTTCTAATTCCACTTGAATAACCATGAAAACTATAAATCGAACCGAAAATGATAACTAAATCGTAAATAAAACACCATAATTATTTTGGCTTTGCTACACCGCACGCGAAACGGGCAACGAGCAACTATGGGCAAACAAAATATATAAAATAAAGAACACAGGTCGGAACAGGCGCGAGACTTTTTGGTTCTGGTTTCAGATGTCGGTGCCGTGTTTACTTTAGGAACGCGGCACTCGAGGGATTCTGCAAGGCGGTAGTCATGCCAAATTTGTGCGCTGTTGAAGGATGTTCAAACGGTCGACTGAAGACCCGTGATCATTCGGGCGACGCTAGTTTTCACCTACTCCCAAGCGATGAAGCATTGCGAAGTCTCTGGTCTCTGAACGGAAGACCGAACCGAATTCGCTCGCGAGAGCGGCATTGCCGTCCATGTTGGTCCGACGAAACGACCACGCCACCGCGCTGCTATAACCCACCGCGGTAACCGAGTCTCGATGCCCTAAATGCTACCGGTACCGACAATTCACATCTGACGTCGCTCCTACGTCACCTCCGTTTTTGGAGGCCCAAAAATGAGAATGCAGATAGTTCAGTTTCGGTTTCTTCAATTCTTTCGTAGGTACAGAAATACGCGTCACAAACGTCTATGAAAAATTGGGCAGTATGCCAGGTTCCCAAGAAGCCTAAAAACACCATTTAAAAAAATTAAATAAAGTCGCCTTCATTGTCCCTTTAAAGATCGAACCGGTATTTGCAAAGCGTTTGAACACCGATTAAAAAAAGTCAAATATGCCGGAGCACCACCAACTGTGCCTGCGTAACTTGTTTCAATTTCTAAATAAATGGCATGCTAACAAAAAACCGACACTCTCCGACTTTTAGTTTGTGAAAGAATCCAACACTGCAGCTCAAAGCAAAAGCTTGCACCAGAAGTATTCTGTACAAGCGCTTCAAACGATGCAAATGCCCCAGTAAATGCCTTCTAACTTATTGTTTGCTAAGCGAGATCACGGACGACTCCACATTGATTCTCGGGAACCCTTGTCTCAATAAACGGCCTCACAGTTTACGGTTAACAAAGTCGACACCCTCGAACCTCAACCATAAAACATTTACTGTAAAAAGTTGATATTCTAGCGCTTTTGATATATGCGCCCAGGATATTAATTTTCATTCCCGGAAAACACTATCAAAGTTTCATCGTCGACAACAACCTACTAAGGCACGAAATTGCATTTTCCCCTGTTTCTCCCATAAAGTGCCAAGCATTAGCTGGTGTCAAGCGATGGTTGCATGCGGCACCACCCGACCCCAGAAAAACAAGCCTCGAACCGTGATCCAGCCTGCTACAATTAAGAGCAGTTACTCCGTACCTACTTGCTCCACACAATGCGCACAATACGTACCCATCGTCCGGCTACAAGCGCGAGATAGCCCCTCCTCTAGAATTCGAGAAGTCCATTTCTAGCGCGAGTGCTCGTTCTGCGGAAAAACGCTTTAAAGCAGCGACCTCGAGCTCTCGCACTTGTGGCATTGGCTGCAGCCAGTACAGACACTGCTTGAATAAACTTTCTTTGAGTCTTTTAAGAGCGGTTTGTCGCCCGCTTACATTTATCTCCTTTTCTGTTTATCTTTAGACCACCTTTCACTATCTTTCTCGTCTTGAACTCAGTTGCTAGGTTATCACTCTTTCCAGCAAGGCGTTCGGGCGTCCGGGAGGGGTTGTTTGCGAGAGCGGTGCGTTCTACCGTCATAGTGTCAAGGTGCGTGCCGGCTGATTGACTTAACATGTGAGTACTGCACTTTGTGAGCGCCTGTATAATCACTTAATTCGCCTTAAATGACCTGCGCGAAGAAAAAATTGTAGTGCCATTCCACTCTGGGAAGGGGGTTAGCCAGCGAAGCTGTGACACCTGCAACGACTTACCCAATGCGACGAGGCGCACACTCTTTATTTACTTTGTAATGACATTCACAACTGCTTTATAATTAAAGTGTTACACGCTAAGATTTTTCGTTTTTACTGTAGATAAATTCTTAGCTAAAGTTAGATCAATGCATGATCCATGAATGGTAGATGGTTGAGTTACATCGGTAAAGCACATGAATGAAAACGTTTCCATGACGAATCAGATGAGCCACCTGTTTTGCAGTTTCGAAATGTTCAAATTAAAGTCCCCGACAATGATTAACGGTGTGGCTTGATTCACTGAAAGTGAGAAGTGCGCTTGCATGAAGCACTTGATGTCTGATTTGGGTGTATTCGGTGTAATGTAGACCGTGAACATTACGATTATAGCGATAGCTTTCACGGAACAGACATCCCCGCAGTCAACTTGGTCATTGTGGAGTTCATGCGGTTGGACACAAGCTTCACCGCTTGCGTAGATTGCAACGCCTGCCGCACGGTTGTTGTCTCGCTTCGCACACACCATTCCGGTGTGTCCAGTCAGTTGGCATAACGAGCCACACGAGGGCATCGAATAAGGTCAACCCCTTTCCAGAGCAGCTGCAAGCCGTAATCTGTACCAGGAAACGCATGCTCAAACCCCTCATGAGGGTTTGATGTGTTTTTTTTTTTGTTTTTTTTTTTATTGAAACGAATATTGCGCTCTTTGCTGTATAACCTTGGAGCTATTGTTGACAACGCCACGAAAGAAACCATGGCGGGGTAGAGGTATACAACTTTTCTGTAAAATGTAGGGATCACAAAACGAAATTAATATTTGTTTTGCTGTCCTCGTTTCCGCAGCGCGGCTTCTGATTACCTTTTTTTTTTTTTAATGCAGATGACGTCGTGTTGAACACACTTTTATTCCTTAATAACTTGGAGCTGTGGAATTATATTTTCACAACCGTTTCGAACCGGTAACCGAAACGTTATTTCGAAATCATCACTAAACCGGAACCTAACCGGTACTAGATGGAAAGCCACTGAACCCGAACCCGAACCGAAGAGCAAGAATGACGGGTTCCACTCCTTGCTTTTTTTCCAGGAACCTACACTTACTAAATTGATTATGGTAAATGCATCACCTGAAGATATATTTGTAAAAAGCTTAATTGTACTCCGTTCTTTGGCTTACTTTAGATCCATGTTTTCATGCCAGAATAGCGCTCGGGAACAAACTGCATGTCCCTCAGTAAATAAATATTGGAACTTTTTTTTTTTACTTTTTTAACTTCACAATTATTTATTTATTTTTTTGTGCTTCAAACTAGCGTCCTTATGGTGAATGCCGGTAGATCCAAATCGGTTTCCAAATTCTGCGAGGGAGGAGAAATACCGCTCCGTGGCCCCCGCTCCGGATCGGCGAGCGAAAAATGGAGTTTCATTCTTGGAGCGACACCCCGGAGACGGTCTGTGGTTCAAAATGGCCGCTGCTTCATCTTGCCTGAGCTTGAACTTGACAAGCTGAATGAAATATCGGAAGACCGATCTATACTGTCCACCAGCAAAAGAAATACCCGACACAGGTCCAGCACCGGACCACGGTGTCCATGCATGTCACAGAGAGTAATTGATCCTCGTTCACCATGGCAGGCACTCAGTGATTACCAGCGGTGGAACCCTCATCGCTGGTAAGACATTAATAAACGCGCAGAGGTAGCGAATCACTACTTACACGGTTGTTCCCTAGTCTTGCTTTATTGCGCAAGAAGTCACCGGCGGCATGCAGTGAACAATGGTAAACAATCAGTTGCGGAAAAACAAACACGCCTAACCTCGCGTCTGCTTCCTTCTTTGGATTTTCTGTTGTGCTCTTTCCCGTTCTTCCTCTCGCGATCGCAGAAATGCTTACCATTTGCCACTCTCCAGTCCCGCCCCGGCACCCCCTGAACCATGCGAGGTAGCAGAGTACGAGACGCGATGCACACACCCCACGCACTGCCCCTCAGAGCGTCACCACCCGATAACACCACCCGCGTAAACAACCCACCGATCGGACCAGACCGCAAATTCCCGGCCCGCGACCTGCGTGCGCAGTGACGCGCTGCCGACGAGTTCCGGGGTATTTCCCGTAGTTGACGGAGGGAGCGGTGGCGGTGCAATCGGAGGCGCTCCATGGAGCTTGCGCTGTCACAAACCTACTAGCGGACGGTAGGGCCCGGGGGCTAAAGAGTTGGATGTGTCGACAGTGTCGAGCGCGCCGGTTCTCCCATGCGTAGCCGCGGCCGGTTTGTAAATTCACCGTCAGGGGCGCTGTACTCAGCGCGTTTGCAGAGCTCGTATGCTAGGTGTGCTAGGCGCGCGCAGCTGGCGCAGGGATTTCCGTGCGGCAAGGCGGGTAGCGAAGAGTTCACGCCCGTTTTCATCTGTTCTTCAGCGCTCGTGTGAGTTTATTTCAACCGTTCCTGCATGCCCGTCCGTCAGGTGACACGCGGAGACCACGGACGTTGCCCCGTCAACCTCCGGCGTAAAGAAAAAGCAGCGAGCGAAGCACTGCTTCGTTCCAGAATGCACGACAGGCTACAGGTCTGCAAAAGGAAAACACACGTTGTTCGCCGTCCCGAAGAACGCAGTCTGGAAAAAAAAAAAAAAAAAAGACACACTAGCGGTGAATGCCAAAAAGGTTCTAACTCTTGCATGGTGACGTATCGGGTATAGAAGAAAGCGGTTGTTTTGTAATATCTGGGCCTTTCATCGTGTGAAAACTATTTTTAATATCATAGGTAAGCACTCTAAAAGCATTTGCAGCACTTGCTATGGTCAGAGCGAGCGAAGAGGTCTTGTTTTGAGCCCAAATCACCTTACGCTAGCAGAAGACGCAGCGGGCTCTGCGGAGAGTAGGCGGCAGTTCTGCGGTTCTACCGCCAACTTTTCGACGAGTTTCCCCAGTTTTCAAAGGAAACCGTTTCAGTATAAAGGCGGGTTTATTCGGAATGTCGACGATTCTTTTTATTAGCGCGTTTTTTTACTCTTCGTTTCTAATAGAATCGTTGGGTGCTGTCGAGCGGATTCGGTTATTGTTGAAGGGCAGGTCGTGTTAATAGCACAAATTGTCAAAGCACCTTGCTACCGCTACCAGTATTTTAAGGTGTTCCTACGGTAGACTATAATTCTATTTTACTTGCAATCCGAAGTGAGAAGCTGGCAAAAATAACGTCGTAACATCGCCGACATTGGTCATAACCTTAATCACGATCGTGTCCCCGCCGAATTTCGACGGGAGGGATTGTACAAAACTTCTTAGCGCTATTGAGTGCTGCTTGCTGCTTGGCGACATCTCTCGAACCAGTTCCGTAGGCTCCTGAAAAGATATATGTAATGTGTGCCTTAGTTATATTAATTACCCACCAACTCGCAGCATATCGCTGAATGCCGAGTCTTATTCAGTGAAATTAACTTCCATTAATTAATAAATTACCTGTGAGTCCACTGTCGGGCAGACTGGGGAGCTTGCCGTCGCCTCCATGAGCAACTAAATGAAATTACATAGATTTTTAACAATATCAACACTACAATTTCAAGCCGCAGATAATAATTGGTGCGTGTGCGTATTCAGTATTTAGACAGCAAGAGGGTTGGCCAGTCACTGAAAGGAAGTGAAGGGTCTCCGCATTCGATGAACAATATAGCCAGTGCAGGATGACTGCTAGCCAGGGGTCTGTAACGTGCATCACGCAGTAGTGATACACGAAAGCGTGCCGGTACGGTGCTCATCCAGATCGAAACAGGAAGAGGTGCACGGTTGAGCACGGGATCCCTGGCTTCTGCAGCGCGAACTTTTGTTCCATGTGCTCCAAGCTAAGACGCGCTAATGAAGTCACAGATGCAGAATAAATCCAGCGTATCAATGCGTGACAAGCAATGCGGTATCGTATGTGCGCGTAGGAAACATGATACAGCAATCAGACGAGAGGATTTCACGGCGAATTAGCGGCAAGCCTGTACAGTAGCCGTCGATTGACGCGCACGTTTCAAATATTACCCATACAACATACCTTTTTCTCGGTTCCTCGTGAAAGAAGAGCTCTCCGCGGCGGCTTCTTCGGCCTGTAGGCAAAGATCGAAGGCACGGAATCTCGTGCTAGCTTACGTTTGCCGTCGTTCCGGCGCCCAGAAAACTGGTCCTCGGCAAAATGATCCTACGAACATCCCAGTTTATGTTCATTCAGTTCTTCAAACTGTAGCATGAATTATCGCAATATTATAACTTACCTCGCTTAGCCGAGTACAAGAAGTAGGAGTGAATCCCTTTCTGCTGATCCGCGTCAGCCACAAAAGTCGTCGTTTGCGACTTCTCTCGCCATCCGGGATACGAAACAGCTGTTTGCCAGCCTCATGCCAATTACTGCACCACAAAAGCGCAGCACCCAGGCATCAGGGTCCCTTTCAGCCGTTCAAAATGCTGCAAAAAAAAAAAATCGACTGCCTATACAACAAAAATGCTCCCGCCGCGAAGACTGGAACCTTTTGCCAAAGCGCGGGAAACGTTTGCCCACGTGATCGCCGTGAGCCAATAGGGAGCGCGGAGTGTCGGCAGACTCGAACATCAATCAATGGCGCTAGTGTAGCTCTCCAAAGGCGCCATATACAATGGCGCTACTCTCAGTGGGACAGGAATATTCCGAGGGGAGACACGCATCTTCAGGAAAACTCCGCGGTGTGCGCACTTCACTTTGACGAGCGGTACATCCAGCGATACTTCTCGAAACTATCGCTCGATCCGTTCGAGATATCGCTGTATGAGTGATGTTTTGGGGCTCATAGCGTCCTGCTGAACACGTCTGCGGCCAGTGTTGGGAAGTACTTTAAGTAGATTGTACTTAAAGTACAATGTACTTAAGTAGATCGTACTTAAAGTACTAGTTAAATTAGGTTTAGGAAACGTGTACTTTACTTGAAGTACATTCTCTGAATTATTTGTTTTCTTCTACTTTCCGAGGAAAGTACAATTCCCGACTTCAAAGCACATTCCCCAAATTTGGTTTTGTTAAATTTGTATCACGAAGAGATGCCTTGTCAACTCCGAAGAAATACAGGGAGGGATATTCTACTCCCACCAGAAACGTGGGCAGACGACGCTTCGCCCCGTTTGTACTGGGAGCGGCATTCCCGTAGCTTTTTGAACTTTCGCTACTTCTCAGTCGGTCAGCGCAAGCGTGGAGGTTTAAAATATGAGGAGAGAAATATTAGTCATAATGTAGCACCTGAGACTGTGGTGCGAAAAAAAAATTAAATTTTCAAGTCGAAGTAAGAGACAACAGAGGAGAACGTCACAATGTTTTGAGACATTCTCTTTTTTGTCTTTTCCTTCTATTTGAAAGTTCCTTAGTTTCTTTCGCACCCCAATCTCAAGTGTCACATTATGATTAATTATCACCAGCTCGCTTGCACACTTTTTTTTTTTATTCAGGAGAGGACATTTCTTTATGAGAGGATTGCTTGCGGAAGCTACGGGGTTGACGTCATGCTGTGTCTACTACATTTAATCCCCTTGGGTGCAACAATCCAGTGCAAGGGGCCCCAAATTCAGAAGAGGGTCTTCTGAATTTGGCTCCATTCCTGAAAAAAAAGAAATACTCTGTGGCCACTTGACTTTATCAAATATTCGCCGCTGTTTTTGAGGTGATGTACCCTTGATTACCCCTGGGCAATGCATACCAATTTAAAAAAAAAAAATCACTGTATAGGGGCATGAAAGGGCCTCATGAAAGATTGTGTTAACATACTTGTACTTTACTTTGAAAGTACATTGTACTTATAGTACTTTACTTCAAGTACGTTGCACCCAGTGTATTTAATATTTTACTTAAAGTACATCACGTGTCATTTACTTTGTACTTTACTTGAAGTACCTTTTAGATGTACTTTACCCAACACTGTCTGCGGCCTTATTTTCTGAAATCCGAATATCGGTTCAGCTAGCATCCCTTTAAGCTGGTTGTATGCACGTAGCCACACGACTTTATGAAGCTGGCCTTTCGCACAGAGGTTTCTGTTCTTTATACGATGGACTCTCCATAAACATTTGCGGCGCAATTTCACAATGGTGTCCACTTTTGCTGATGGCGATTTCTATGCAACGACATGAAAATCTAGCGGAGGTGTCATCATTGGACTTTTCGGTGTGCCCCGGTATTCAAGAGGTTATATTCGGCTAGGCTAAAATATGCTTCCCCAGACTCGGGATGTTTCTGTCCTTTGTGTTCTGTTATAACCCGTTTGAAGTTAAGTGACCAAAAGGCGACGGTACCTAATAATTGTTTGCGGTACTGTCATTCTTGTCCTGATTAGGCTTCAAAGTAGAACGCTGACTGCAAGATATGCCTTTTCATGGTACCATGATAGGGAATGTTCATTCTCAGAGTGCTTGTGGGTCTTGCAAATGGCTGTAAAGATCCTCGCTGTACTTCGATCATGTGTTCATATACCTATGTCCTGCCTAAAACAGTGGGATTCCGAATATCAAACTGCACTCATCTGGTGAGGAGGCACAATCTTTTTTGATCAATCGAAAATATGTCTTTACTCGTTGAAGACAAATACGATAACTACTGGTTTGTGGGTACCCATAGGTTTGCTCTAGACGCAGCCTTGAAAACCTGCTCACCCATGCAGCCGAGAATATCCAGGACAGCCTTACAATGTTCAGTAGTGTTGCGAATATTGTGTGGAAAAGACGGTACACACGAGAAAGACATATCCGTTACCATGTGGAAGATCATATGCCATAAGCCATTTTGTATGGGGGTTAGCACAAAAGTAATGTTTCTTGCTTTTTCTCGAGAACTTATATTTGCCAAAGTTACGACAATCACATTGCCTATTCCTGAATCTTTCGTTCAGGAATGGTTCATGTAATATATATAATATGTTACTTCGCTCACTCTCTTTTAAAATCAATTTTGTGTTTCATTGCTAGTTTTCCACGTTGAATAAAAATGTGAAGTGCCAAAAATGCACTGTTTGCTTTGTGTCATGACAACTTTTCGCGTTGTTTCTCGCCAGCCATGTCTGCTCTTGAATAACAGGGGAATCGCACCAGAAGTATCCAGTGTTCTCAGACATTATTTAATGTTAAAGTGTCTGCGCCGTTCAGCGTCGATTCATTTGATAGACGTGCCACAGCGGCTTGAAACGCGAAATTTCATCACGGCTGCTGATACCTCGGCGGACGTTTCACGTATTTCGAAAACATAGTACACGAGAGAAAATAAAAAAAAATATATTTCCCCATTTGTCATATTACCTCGGAATCGTCGCCTCCGTTACTTAACTCGCAAACGAGAACGTTGCGGTGAGAATAGAAAGACTTCAAGTGCGCATTTACCTTCGTCCACGCTCCAAAATCGGGTCGACTATAGAATCTAGGTTTATCAGACTTTCATTATGCCACGCCAATTAATTCTGTAAAAAAAACGTAGCCGACGAGTGGCCGGGAAAAGGTCCGCACGCAGCGCATTTCGGCCACAGCGCAGCCAAAACGCCGCAGTCGGATAGCATACAGGCCTTCCGAGGCGCCTCCTGGCGACAGATTTCCCTTTCGGTGCCGCGCGCCGGCCGCCGCTCGACACATCCAACACTCTAGCCACCATACGGAAGGTGACCAACTTGAGCCAGATCAGCGAGTGGAATATACGCTCTGTGCAGGAACTATAGGGGCGCTATAGGAACGATAGCGGAGGAGCTGGCGTTCGACAGTGAGACGCGTTCAGCAGCCGCGGCGCGTCTTCGCGTGCGAAGCTGTTGCGGTGGAAGCGCGCACGTATGGAACTTTGGTTCTTCGAGCCGATACGTTGAGGGTGACGTTGCATGAGGGCTGGGACCAACGAGATAGAGGGGCTTAGACCGATACACTGGTATCCCGTTCACCAGGCAAAAGTGACCCGGCCACCCCGCCCCCCCCCCCCCTTAGCTGGCGCCATGTTGTGCAATTTTGACCACTAGACACGTCACCGTACCAAATCCTGAAGGTTTTACGCAAAACTGAACCGAGAGTTGTATAGCGATCGCTGTAAAAACACATTATAAACTATATTTCAATACTGTTAGCCCCAGAGATCAGTGTCTAGCTCCGATAAAAACTCAAAATACAGCACTGCGGCTGACGGCATCTCGCGGAGCCATTGCGAAGCTGCCCGAGTTTTGCCGTAAAACAACGAGGCAGAGGGCCTTAGTGTGATAAACTGGCAGCTGAAAGTGACTTGCACCCGGCCGCCTCCATGTTGCACATTTTTGACCACTAGACATGTGACCTGATAGTTTTACGTCTAGATTTTAACAAAGTACCGCGCACAGATAACTGCTTATTGATCGCTTGTTTTAGGTCCAAAATGTGCTTTGATTGACAAAAGAATAGTCAATGCTCAGTACCGAAACTTTTTTACATATGAAATACTTCGTACGCTGCCGATGGCGCGGCAGCTTATACAACCGCAATCTTTACCGAGAAACGGATGCGGGGAACGCTACGTGCTTCGCATTTTTCGCACGCGCCTTATCATCTATTATGTGGCTTTGAAATGTTTTGTGATTTTCTCGTTGAAACAAATGTCAAAATCACATGTACATGACAAGGGGCGCGCGAGCGCTAATAAGGCGCGCGATAGTTTTTTGTCAACTATTCAGTCGACTACTGCTCTGTCGACGGACACGAAAAAAACCCGACCAACGAGTGATATGCAGCTTCACTGTAAAAGAAAGTGAAAAATACATGAACTGAAAGTAAAAGCAGGGGGGAGGGGGGGGGGAGGGGGGAGGGCGGAAGCGGGCAGGAAGGATGGAGGGAGCGCAGGTGGTGTGGGACTCCAGTAAGGTAGTAGTATGACAGCGTGGACACATCATTGTCTGTGCAGCTCCTCGTTCAAACCCACTGGAACTGTTCTGGTTGCGAGGCAGGAAGCAGCTGACTCGTGTAGCCAATCCAGGGTAAGCGCTTTCCCCTAACTAGGGGAACTTATTCGAACAGACCTGTGCAGTAGTCATTACAAGTGATAAAAGTGCCTGTAAAAATTACTTTTAGGAGTAATATTGTAACAATCTGGGTACATTTATTAATTGGAATGCGTAAGATTAATCTGATAACTTTTTGGAGTAATGTAAACACCTGTTTCTTTTTATTGGGTAGTCAACACGAGACTAATCTTACTACGTTTTGATGTAGCTTTGTAATCATCTGATTTATTTTATTTGGTAGTAATCGTAAGACTAATCTACCTTTAAAAGAAATTTTGTAACCACATGCTTACTTTTTGGGTAATTCTGTAATCACTTGGTTTCTTTTGGGATTAATTTTGTAATCACCCAATTACTTTTATTAGGTAGTAATACGAATATTGTGATGACTTTTTTGAGTAGTTATGTAATCATCTGATTACTTTTATTAAGTAGTAATCATAAGTGAAGTCTCCTTCCTTTGATAGCAATACAATTATTCGTAACTGTAGCGATACCGCATACTAGGCGTATGCGTGCCGGAAAGAGGTCAGACGACGAACTGCACGCTATGTCATGAAGGAACCAAAAAGCCCCCGTTTATTGAGCGGGCCGATAATATACACTCCCGGGATCATCACGTGGTCATGACGCTGGGCTGACGGGCCAGCGATAACAACATAGGCAAGCGATAACAGGCAACAACACAGTAACTACCATTACTATTTTACAACCCCCACCCTCGGTTTGTGAGTTTGACTATGGCTTCTAAATCTCGCAAACAGGAAAAATAACAGGAATGTTACGGAGCTGCACAAAAGGAGGCAGACTGTCTGAACAGTTTGCTTAGCGGTTTGTTACGTTTCCAGCTGAAACTGAAGGCTGAGTTCTATACAAAGGCATTTAAGTTCAAAGTTGGATGAATTTGTAGCATCTGCGTCTTTATTAATCCCTGACACATTTCATCTCTCCCTCTCAAAAAACAGCTAAACCCGGTTCAAGGCACCTCTAGAATCTAGTACCACCAAGATAACTGAAACCAAATATAGTGTGAAGTTAAGATGCCACAAAAAAGAAACGTGTTCGCTTCGTCACATTTAAAATAAATGGTTGGCATCTGTCATGAATGCTTCGTTTTCAAAATGCAATGTTTGAAAGTTTTTCTGTGTGAAGTTGCATGGGCGAGGCACACGCGATGGCGAATGTTCCTTTGAACAACGAAGCTATAAACTGTTTTCTTCATTGAGCTACTGTAACCGCACTTGTACGTCACAAGTTACAATACAAGTAACTGATTACTTCTGATCAATATCATTTTATTGTAACTTTTTAATGCTTGAATTACTTTTTTTTCTGTGGTAGCGTTCACTGTAATTCAACTACTGTTTTTTGTAATCAATTACAAGCCCTGGCGCTGATGGCGTTCCAAATTCTTTTCTTCGCCGATATTCACTTTGGACTTCAAAATACCTATCTGTCATTTTCGAAAAGTCTATTTCTACTGCAACAGTACCTCGGTCATGGAAGTCGGCTAAAATTATCCCCTTGTTCAAGTCAGGCAACAAACAGGTGGTTACAAACTACAGACCCATTTCGCTCACATCGTCTTCATGCAAACTTTTGGAACACATTGTCTATAAACAAATATCTGAGTACCTCGAGACTGATTTCATTCTTTGCCCGCAACAGCATGGTTTTCGTCGTGGCTACTCCACCTCAACCCAACTTCTTGAATTCACTCACGACATAGCTTTAGCTTTAGATAAAAAATGACAACTTGATGCCATCTTTCTAGATTATTCTAAGGCTTTCGATAAAGTGCCGCATCATAAGCTTCTTCAGAAACTACAAGAGATTTTAAATAACGTCATTAGTTAATTGGATTGAAGATTATCTAAAAAATAGATCACAGTTTGTTTCATATAGGGATGTTCATTCTAGCAATGTCTCACTTAGTTTCGGTGTCCCACAGGGATCGGCTTTAGGACCTCTTTTGTTTTTACTTTATATTAACGACGTCGCAAATCCAGTTAAAATTCGCCTCTATGCAGATGAGTGCATTTTGTACAACAAAATCAACTCGGTAGATGACCATGCCTTGCTAAATGGCTCTTTTGAACAGTTTTTTAATTGAAGTAAAAAGTGGCAGATGGAAATTTATTTTGAGAAATTTGTCGTTATGTCATTTACTAATGAGAAGGAACCGTCTGCTTTTAGGTATGGCACTGGTAATATAATTCTTCTGTGTCAAGCTCATGAATACAAGTATTTGGGTATTTTTTTCACGCCTAGTCTCAAACAGACTTGTACACGTTACTGAAAAATAGTAAGGAATTACAGTTACAATTACCCAAGGCTAAATTGTAATTTATTACAATTACAATTACTCTCCCATAAAAGTAAGTGACCGTTACCCCAAAAAGTAATCCGTTGCTTTCGTGGCGTTACTTTCAACAATACTGTCTACAATTAAGAAACAAAGGGAAGAGGGTTATTCAAGTTCTCATTGTTGCAACCTGTTCCATTTAATGTCCTTGAGTATTTCGAGCAACAGCCGACTCTCGAACGTCTTGTCAGAAATTTTGCACTACTTCTTACTGAAGATGTCGACTGTTACGCTGAACACCCTTTGAACTGAGGCACTGTATGGGAGTGGCATATTATTCCTCACGAATGCTTTATGCCCTGCATCGAGCATCTTCAGCGAAGCAATGGAAGTACTATTTACCTCGAAGATAAAGCAAAGCTTCGTCGTAGTAGCCGTTGCCTGATATTCGAGAGTTTTAGTAGATCGTTCTGATACCTCCATACCCCCGATAACGTTAAGATTAGGGTTCGGATTTTTCGGTTTAAACCGATAAAAACCGATAAATGTACGCCGAACCCATTTTCGGAAATTCGGTTTTAACCGAAAAAAGTCAGTTTTTAGATTCGGCATTTTCGATTTGAACAGATAAAAACCGATAAAAGTACGTCAAATTCATTTTTCGTACCGCAGAGCCGTGGCGAAAAAGTGGAACGATAGTGGCTATCGAAATGTGTCCGAATGTATGGGATACACGGGTGACATCACGACGTTTTGGTTTAATGTGCGCATCATCGATCGGAACGTGAAGTCCGAAATTCCCCATGACTTTGCCATGAACGAGAGTGTTTTCAAACTCGTTGTGAGGAAGACTGACTTGATGCAAGCTCTGCATGTTGTGTTGTGCTTCAAAACGTCGCGCCATGTCGCTTTTGGCAGTCACAATTGGTTGATTGGCCGATTTTGGCTCAACCCTATTGAAAATAATTCTAAAGGGCCCATCAGCCTTGAAGGATTATGGGACCTCACAGACCTTCAAAACCCTTCAAAAATATCCTACAGGAAAACCCTTCAGGTATACCCCGCAGAAAAACCCTCCAGCCCCACAGCCTTCAACCCGTCAGCCCAAACCCTTTAGCCCATCAACCCTTTAGACGCCCAAATGACTGTGAACCATAGACAAAAATGCAGTTCAAAACGTTATTGTGAAATTTATTACGGACATTGAGTTTTACATTGGTATTCAAATTCAAAAAGATGATAAAAACCAACGCTTGTTCAAACCCGGGCGCAAGCAGCTGTAGACGAACGAGATCATATCAAATAGGAACAACTGTCTTCTTTATCACTAACAAAAAATATCTTTCAAAGTACTCACAATGCCGCTGGGTAAATTCCTGATGCACGGTAGTTCAGCTAATAAAACCTAGCAGGTGCACCTCACGGACACATACACAGTCTCAGTAAGCACGTGTAGCGAAAACCACGAACTCGCAAGCAGCACCCGTCAACGCTAAGAAATCCTGAGCACAGTCACGGTTTCGTCCATGATGCCGTCGGGGCGGCGTCCTCGGCGTATTTTTCGCTTGCTGGATGCTTCTGAAGCCGGACGGACGAAGAGGCGCAAGGAACAAGGCAGGACAGCGGCCGTCATCCACCGTCTCAGGACCAACAGTGCCATGATCCCGGTGTGCATGGGGTGAAACGCTGATCCCGCCTGCCAGGCTTGCGGCGAGTAGGCCGACACCGGCCACCATATCTTTGAATGCGCTGAACACGATGGCGCTCGAGCGGTGCTGAATGCGGCCAACGCCGAACTGGGGTTCACCTGCAGAACCAAGGAAGCAACTGCACGGATCAAAACAGACCAAGGGGCGAACCCTAAAAGCCATGCTCACCTTTCAGGAGGAAACCAGTCCGTTCCAGATATCCACGGCGGTAAGAAGCAAACCGCCCACGAGTGGAAAGAAAATGTCTATGGCGTCCTCCTTCCTTCCTCGGCTTCCTCACACCACTCTCTCCCGCCGACCGGCGACCACTGGAGACGCGTGTTGCCCGGCCCTGATGGCTCTGCACCCTCTGCCCATTGCTGGGCGGAGAGTATTAAGCGCAGTGTGTGTGTGTGTAGGCGTTGTAAAAGAGGGGGGGGGGGACAATTTGAGTTGCCTGTTCGTGTTTTTGACGACGACGAAAAAGAGATAACGCCCGACTCTGGTGAAAAGCAAAATGGTTCTGTTTATTTTTTTTTTTTCCTTTTTGGGGACCGTCCCCTGCGGAGGAACCGGTTCCCGGGACGACCCGCTCCCGCTTGGCCTTCGCAATCTCCCCGCGTCCCTGTTTTTGGGCAACGCGCTGCTCTCGGATTGCCCTTTTTTATTATTATTCGTGCAACAAGCAAAGCTTGTTAGCCTCAGAACGCCGCTCGGCCAACAACACTCGGCTTGCGCCTCGTCAATTCTCCACATGGGGCGATCGCCCGCAGTGGCCTCCTTGGCGACCGAACACCCGACCAGTGACAGACGGGTCCACGAGCCCACTCGTGTTTGATAGAAGAGCAGTAATAAAAATCTGACCGTACGCATATACGATCGACATTCTCCAAATACTTATTTTTTTTCCCGTCGCGTACAATACGCAGCTATGTTCTAATTCTGCGAAGTGTTTTTTCTCCACCTGAGCCGTTGCCCCAGGGCCGGATTAAGGTACGGGCTAAGGGGGCTGCAGCCCAGGGCCCCCGACTCTCTGGGGGCCCCCATGACGGAAGGTTGATTGACGCAGCTTGTAGAAAAAAAACACACACAAAAAAAAACGAAATCTAAAAATATTTCGGAAAGCGATGTTGCTTTGCCGCAGCATTCGAGAAGAGGGATATACAAAGATAATGGCGATGTCAGCGAGGCCAAACGCGCACTTCGCGTAGCACACTCCTATCCCTGCACAAAGCCGGCCCTTTGGGTGGGTGACCGGAGGGTGCTTGTCCGCTTTCTTTTGAAAGCGGCTTCGAGCAAACGAAGAAAACACGCGAGGGGCCCCACAAAAAAAAAAAAAAGTGCGGCCTTCGACGCTGCTGGGGAAGGGAACAAAGCTGCATGCCGCCTCCGCGGTGGTCTTGCCGGAGTGCTCCCTAGTTGAAACCAGACGGGAATGGTAAATTTTTGTATTTTGAGGCTACTTTCTATTGATTAAAAAATAAAGGAAACTGCAGTATTTCCTAGGTTCATTGCCTTAACCAGGAATCATTATCATCATCATCGTCGCCATCATCATCATCAATAGGGCCCCTGAAGCGTCCTTAGCCCAGGGCCCCGAAATGCCTTAATCCGGCTCTGCGTTGCCCACAGACATCTCAAGAAGCCTGAAGGTTTTCCCGACCCCATTAGAAAAGCTCTTGACAGGCTTTCAGACATTTCAAGGCATTGTAAAGGGCACTTCAGACATTTCAGGAGAGCCTCTGACGGGGCCAGCGAACCCACCAGGAAATATCGGTACCCCCTTCAAACATCTCAAAAATTCCTGAAGTCCCCTTCACACCCTTTAAAAAAATCCTGAAGTCCCATCGGAGCGATTTTCAGTACGGAGGCAGCGCTTCATCTCCTCAGCCTGCCAGTGTCCAGTGTTAGCGTTGAGAGGTCATTCTCGAAGCTCAGTGTCTTATTAACAGGAAAGAAAGAGTGCGGATCAACGAGGAGAACCTGGGAAAGTACATGTGTGTGTGTACTATAATAAGATCATGTAATCCTGATATACAGATGGTGAAGTTCCATGATTTTGGGCATAGGCATCATATCTGACTTGTTTGTACTTCTGTATTTTTTCTTGTTTTTTTTTTTTTTTACAGTTGCACACATTTGCCAAATAAAGTGTCCAATTTTTCAATGTATCTGTGCCGTTATTTTTTGAGTGATCACCAATATCAGAGCTACAAGGATAATCTGATTCGGTGTCCGTTGGTGTTTATTTTATATTCACCGAAAAAAGCCGATAAACTTTTGAGGGCATAAATATGCGCCGAAAAAAACCTAAAATTGAATTGTAAAATAAACACCGAAAAAAGTACGCCGAATTTCGAAAAAATAGAAACCGAAAACGCGGAACCCTAGTTTTGATGAATGCACATGTGCGGCGGCAGAGTATCGGGTGTCGTTATCGGAGTCATCGGACCAATCTACTGAAATTCTCCATTGTCGAAATCGCGAAGCTGTAGAAGTCACCATACATCTGGCCAAAACTAGAATAAGAATTAATTTATGTTAATCTTAGTATACCGGCATATACTGCCAGACAATAGCAAAACATAGTTGTAAAAGTAAGGTATTATCGATATTCTTCTTCCTTTGGTTCTGAACAGGTCGAGCCTCAGTTGAGACGTTGGTGAATAAAAAAAGGTTTCCAGTATATAAATATAAGTAATCGAAAAAAAAAAGGACACTCATAACAACAATTAATTAGAACGCCGGTTAAAATAAGGAAATGTAAACGCACGTTTGCCGTGTGTACCTTTATTGATGCCGTTCAAAAACGCACGGAGCACGAACCGACTGCAGTTTACTCCGATATTCTCCAGATAGACGTATATGCCACGGGCAGCGATGGGCCGCGCTATGGCCCCACTCACGAGTTTCAAGCGCGAAACACATGTACGACGAAACCGTCTGATGCGACGTCCGATCAGGCAATACGACGGTCAGAGGCGAGGGTTTTCAACGCTCTCCGGTGCTACGAAAACCCTCGCCCCCCAAGGTCATTCCGGCAGTTCGCACGTCGGATCGGATGGTTTCGTCGTACATGTGTTTCGCGCTTCACTCCCTCTTCAAGCCCAGAATATCAAGTCTACGTCAGCCACCATTATGTTTTATTTGTAAAAATATCTGCTTGAGATAAGATGCGTCCTGCTGGGGTAAAAACAGGGAGAAGAAAAAAAGGAAGACTATTACCGTTTTTGAAGTGCTCGAAAAAAGCTGACTCACAAAAATGGTAACTGAGAGGCAGATAACGTGGCTGGAATTCACAAATAAAGTGGGCAAACCCTAGAAGTTGGACTACAAAAGGTGAAAGGACTACAAATAAGGTGAAAGAAGCAGAAAAAAAACATCCTGTTTTCTAAGAGAAGATGATAAGGGCGCAGCAACCGCACATGAAGGCTCCCTAGCAGCAACGAACGAGGATGCTTGTGGCAATAACACCTTCACGTATTATCACATTCCTTTTAGTGGATTTTAGGGCAGTTGGAGCGTTGGCTCGTGTTGTGACATTATGAAAATGGTCGTAGTCACTATAACCAAGAAGGACATTGTTAATTCTTGTCTGTGCACTTACCGCCTCGAGCTTCTCGAAGAGGCACACAATCACTTGGTGTCCGCCTCGCCCCGCCTTCGATCGCAAAGAAAAAACAAAGGGACTAAAAAAAGCGGATGTAACTTGCCCCCCCCCCCCTTTTTTTTCTTATATTTGTAGAAATGTTCATTTGGATTTTTTGACATTGTTGTTAGCGTCTAAAAAAATAGATTCAAGGGCTTAGTGTTGCAAAAAAAAAAAAAAAAAAGGCTTTGCGGAACTGAAGAGTGCCAAGCCTCCCTTTGCGGTGTCACTGCGCTCGACTTTACCAAAATAAATACAACCCTTTCTTTAAAAAGAGGGGGGGGGGGGGTCCTGAAAAAAATTGTAACGGATTACAAGGAATCCGTTACGTACAAATGTAAGGGAATTACTTTAAAATTACTCGAGAAAATATGTAATTATTCCGTTACTAAATTACTAATAAATGTAAGGGATTACAAGTAATTTCGTTACTTGTAACGGATTACGTACAAGTCTGGTCTCAAATGGGATAAGCACACAAGTTCTATTTGTTCTCGTGCTCTGCAAAGGCTAGGATATGTCAAAAGAACCTTAAAAGCTTCAACTAAGGAAGTTAAAATAACGGCGTATAAGACCTTGATTACACCCATCTTAGAGTATGGTTGTGTGGTGTGGGATCCGTATCTAAAGGGTGATATTAAGCAGATTGACGCAATACAATCAAAGGCAGCTAGATTTATTTGTAATAGATATGACCGCAATTTTTCTCCTACATCTACCATGACTGATATAGGACTTAACGCCTCTTGATTCTAGACGCGCTGTAGAACGGCTTAAGCTCCTACACAAAATAATGAATAGTAACTGTGCGCTTAATGGGGAAAAATATGTTGGTTTTGTTACTGAATCACGCACTCGAAGCTTCCATCCTTTAAATCTTGTACCGTACAGAGCCCACCTTAACTGTTTTAAATATTCGTTTTTTCCTCGAACGATAGAAAACTGGAATAACATAAATTGATGAGTTCGTTATCTCGATTTTGATAGGTTTGTATCAGAAATACAGTAGGTGTTCTGGTATGGTGCCTGGAGTCTGCTATTGGAGTGTATGTGATTGTTTTTATACTCTCTTTATATTGCATTTTTCACGGTTTTCCAAGTTTTGTTTCGTAGGGTGTGTACATCTTTAATCGTTGGCCTTTTTGAATGTATATGTATGTTTTCTTTCCACTCCTGCGATGACCTCATCGAGGTCGCAGTATTTTGAAATAAATAAATAAATAAATTGTATGTTTTCGAAAGAGCTAAAATTATTTAGTAGTGATCTTTAAATTACTTCCGTGGTGAAATAATTGATTACTGTAACCAGTTATATTTTTCAATAAATAATTGTAATTGTAATCGGTTACTTTTTTCAATAACGCGTAGGAGACTACATGTAAGCTAGACGGAACTGCCAAAACATTGCTTTCGTGCCCATTGTGACTTATCTCTTGCCCTCAAGTCCACACAAAGAAGCTCTTCACCTTCCTCCTCCCCTTCCAAATGGCGCCTTTTGTTTCCACAAGCTCCTTCCCAAAGATTACTCGAAGCAAGGCTCCGACAGTAGGATGGTTTACTATAAGTAGTTGATTGAGTTTGTGTTCCGGTGATTTTAATTCAATATGAACCTTGCAAAAGGACAATTCTAAAACTGACAGAAAACAATCCCGTTTTGAAAGTCTAAAGTAATCGGAAAAAGTAACGGTTACTTTTTTTAATAACAGGTAATTACTTCTATTTCAAGTAATGAAGTAATTTCATTGAATGCTGTTTCACGTAGGTGTAACCCAAACGTGTGTTTTTATTCTTTCATTCTGCTTTTTTTTTTCTAGAACGCCAGCATGACGGGGACGGAAGGCAAGTCCGACATGCCCCAGTTCGAGTACTGGACCAACCGTTGGAACAACGGAGACACGCCGTGGCAACGTGACGGAGTCTATCCGTAAGAGCGCAGAAGAAAAAAAAACGATGACGTTGTGTGAACCAGTGTAGAACTACAATTATCCCGAAGAGGGACCTAAAACTACGCTTTAAAAATGGGAGTATTATACTGCCACGAAACCACACTTTCTGGCTGGCTGCAGCCTGCATACAAGCTTTTAGCCGTGTGATCCAGAACAAAATCGTAACATTTGTCGTCTGTCCTTTCACGCAGACTCCTAGAGAAGAACCAGGACGTCATTTTTGCGGGAAAACAAGATGCCCAGGTCTACGTCCCGATGTGTGGAAAGGCGCCCGATTTGAAATGGTGAGCGCGATTATGGTCACATTTTCTGCAGCAGTCGAAGCCGTTTCCTCCGGGAGAGGAGCTCATAGGGCGGGCACAGAAAAAACCCTCCCTCAACCATGTTCGAAGTTTGTTTGCCTCATACATATCAATATATGCTTGGGACGCGTCTGAAAACAGTTTTTGTATGACTAAGGGGACTTCATGCGAGGAAGAAACACGCCTCAAACACTGTCTGCAGTCTGTCTTTTGTATGAAGTGTACCGTCGTGCCCGCGGCTTTAAGCCGGAATCCCACTGCTTATGCATCATACAGAAGACGGTCTGCAAGCACGAGTCACCGCAATGTCCGTGGTTCCAATGCCGCACGCCGAGGTTTCTCCCTGAACTCGTTGACATGCGGCATTCGAAGCACGGATCCCGTGATGACTTGCGTTTCAATCTGTTTGCAGACTGTCTTTTGTGCAGACTTGTATATAACGAGTTACAAGTAACTGATTACTTGTAATCAAATCTATTTTAATGTGACTTTTTTACGCTTCAATTACGTTTCTTTATATTGACGTAGCATTCGCGTTAATTCAATTACTCGTTTTCTTTTATCAATTACGAGTAATGAATTATATGTTTACGAAAGAGCTAAAATGATGGAGTTGAGTTTTTTACGTAAACAATCCCGCTCGTGCGTCACCCGTCTATATTGCACCAACGTTGGACACTTTTTTCGCCCCTAAAAAACTAAAAAAAAAAAAATAGTGCCCCGTTTCCTGCGTACGGGTTGTTACGATCCGGGTCTGCCGTGGCATGAACGACTGTGTTCTGCACTGGCGTCATCTAACTACGACAACGAGCCCCCCTCATTCATTTTATTTGGAAACAGTTCACCAGCACGTGCTTGTATAGAACGTAGTAGGAACAGGAGGTTATTTTACCCACACATTTTTTTACTTGATTGGTGTTTCTACTAGTCCAGCATGTAGCCGTTTATTTATCCTTCTCTCTCTCTCTCTCTCTCTCTCCCCCTGTCTCTCTCGTTTTTGTGTGTTTCTCTCACCGTATAACGAATTCTGTTAGCAATACCTTTTTTTGTCCTCACTGCGTCCGCGAAGAAGGGTGCGTCCTCTCTCTAGAGTTATAAAATAGAAAATCTTCACTAAGCTCCGGTAGATCATAATCGTCTCGGAGGAACGAGGCGCCTCGGATGAATAAGACCGAGCCTCGCCTTGGCCTCAACAAAACGTAACCACTTTGAACATGTGTATGCACGTTTGATTTCGCAATAAAAAGTTAACGAAGTAACGTGAAAAGTAATCAATTACTTTCCGGTAATTTTTCAATTATTTTTATGATGCAGTAATTGATTACTGTAATCAGTTACAATTTTAATTAAGTAATTGTAATTGTAATCGAGTACTTTTTTTCAATAACACGTACAAGACTGCTTTTGTATGATGTATAAGCAGTGTCACCCTGGCTTTAGGTATTCATTCGGCCCCCACAGACTGGTGATTGCAAGAAGCTGCGCTTCGAAAGCTGTAGTCTGGCTTCTGCGAATAAAAATGCTTTGTTTGGGCGCCATTCTGGCAACTGTAAACACGCCTTAGCGAGACTTGACTATCAGCAGCCTTATTAAATTCGCCCAGTTACGGAAATGGCCATAGGCGCTTCTTACTTACACGAGCAGTATCCCCCTTCTCTTCAAACGGCACGCCTTCCATCGTTTGAAATCGCCACCGTTTTAAGGCGACGGTTGCTATGGTAACTGCAGTATATTCTATGAATTACGTGTGTTTCGAAGCACAGCGTCTAGATAGTGTTAAACCGTACTTTGCGGTATACACAGTTTAGAAATGAAAATCTAGATTTGGCTTCCAACGACGGGACGCGGACTGAACAGAGTTGGGAGGGTTGGGGGAGTGAGTGTACCTTCGTCCGCGGGAGTTCCACAACTGAGGTAGTCTATAGACCTTTTTCGCTTACTCTCGCCCCCGACCGCCAAGTAAGCATATCCAGTATAAGCGACGGAAAAGTATTTAAAACATTTCAACCTGCAATAGTAAAACAAAAAAACAAAAAAATAGAGGGAAGACAAAACGAGAATGGGTGACGGCTACGCTTATATACTAAATGCATTATATTGGCGTAGCGACGGAAAAGCAATTATTTCGCCCATACTGGAAGTGACGATATTACAAGATGGCGGCGCCCTTGTTAAAAATTGTCTTTAGTTCTTTGTGACTCAAGAAGGTAGGGCGAGGGTAAGACGGACCGGGGAGGAGGAAGCAGACGGAACGCTAAAGAGGAGAGGAGCTTTACCTCTCTCTTCTCCAACGTTTCGTCTGCTTCCTCATCCCCAGCGCATCTTATCCTCGCCCTACCTTCTTGAATTGCAACGGACTATAGACCTTTGCAAAAAGAGCTCTTTGGCCGCCGCCATTTTGCGAATCGAGCGACCCCTATCAGCCAGAACCCGGTAGGCGTGACTCCCCACCTGCATTTCGCATTCGGAGTTCGCCGGCTTTCCATGGAAGTTTTTACTTTATTTGCCTGTTTAGGATGCTTACCCCTTGTGTGGTATCTTCCACTGTGAAAACCAGGGAATACCAGGGCTCGTAGCCTGCTCGGCCTTCGCAGGAAACGAACCAAGAGAACGAACGTCAAGCAGCCCGCGACGCGGGCAGTTCGACGTTCTTGGAGGATTCTTTCCGCTGAGACAATCTCCAAAAAGAATTCCAGGCTATGTTCCGGGTCTTCGCGAAAAAAAAAAATGATAGGGTCGGGTCCGGGCTCTCTTCTACATGTGCCCCAAAACACGCCGGATTCCGTCCGATCGTCGTGAAGTGACTATCGTCGACAGTGTATATTGGATATGCTGTGTTTTGAGACCTTTCTCAAATCCTGTTCGGATAACGCGGCACCGTGGGGTACGTACAATATATGTTGTTCGATTGATGAGACTCGTTAAATTTCGTGTTGTGGGCGGGGAATATCCATGCAGTTCGCATATCTTGTGTGGTCAAATATTTTCGACGGTTCAGACCTTTGTAGATTTACACGGCTGAGTGTATGGAGCCGTAAAGGTCAACATAAAAATAAAAGAAACATTCCAGTTGCATTTGTTCTGTCGCTAAGGACTCACCAAAAATAGCCTTAATTTCGTTGTTTTTGTTCCCAAAAATAGTACAATGCATTCTTAAAAACCCCGAGAAATTCTATTCGCCATAGAACACAAAAGAAGAAGTGCGCCTACGCAAGCTGCCACAGCTCACTGACCAGAAAACCCCCAGACCAGCGCAGTCGGGCAACACTGAAGCACACTCTCAAAACCAGGGACGCACGCTGCAAATCGCTTCGTTTGAGACTGCCGCTGGAAAGGTCTATAGTAACGCGTTTTAAATTGAAAGAGAGGATGCGGTTTTCTAGTCTTGTGCTACCGACACTTTACGTACAGTTGGACTGCTTTTGAGTCGGGTAGATCTGAAGTAGTTCAAGTTTCATTTTTTGCTTTAGAAACACGTTCGAACCCCCCCCCCCCCCGCCCCTCCCCGTTCTACCTTTTCTTTTTCATGTGACTCTTGGACGTTTAGTGATTTTGTATGTGCGGCTCTTACCGCTCATTCACACTGGAAGCGGATCCGCGTTCGCAAAGCGTTTGCGAACGCGGTTGTATAAAGATCCAGTACAATTGCACGCGCACTTGATGTCATCGAGTGCGCGTGCAATTGTACTGGATCTTTATACAACCGCGTTCGCAACCGCTTTGCGAACGCGGATCCGCTTCCAGTGTGAATGAGCGGTTAGGCCGGGTAAAGGCTGAACTCCATGGGACGAATTATGTGACGAATAACTGGCGAACGCCGCCCGACGGCACGCTCGCTTTGCGCGCGACGTAGCAGTCACTGTGTTGATTCCACGCGCAGAGCAAAAGCCGCCGGGCGGCGTTCGCCAGTTATTCGTCACATAATTCGTCCCATGGAGTTCAGCCTTAAAGGGGCTATGCAACAATTTTTTTACTTTGCGCAAATACCGCTTAGAACGGATCCCTGACGTTAATGACCTATGAAACACGCCTTCGTTTTTCACCCGACGCATTAGAAGTCCCAGAAAAAAATTAAAAAACAACGAGCAGCGTTCACGCCCTCAACTCGCAGCCAGAACAAGCGGCCACGTGATCTGGAGCCGATTATATGCCGCCAATGTTGATCATAGCCACGCGCTGGGGTTGGCAAAGCACAGGACACGCGCTGAGTTCCAGACATTGTTATGGCTCGGCTATTGTCGTCGTTGCAGCGATTGGACACGGGCCACTACTCGAATGCTTCTCGAGCTATCAATTAGCACGAGCCTAAATCGAGTGCCCACGCAATGCTCGGGTCCAATCTATGAACCGCATTCAAATATCGTCATACGGGTGTACTGCGATCCCCGCGTTACGTCATCGAATTTTGCAAGGGAGAGATTGAATGAAAATGATCGCTTTTGTCCTTGAAATTACACCGTAACAAAGGAGTTTCTTGGCCAGTGGCATTGCATGCGAGTATCCTTGAGTCCCACTAGTGCCAGTAAGCTCGTGTAAAGTGAAAAACATTCCAATTGAATATCGTTGCACAGCTCCTTTAATTCGTCCCATGGAGTTCAGCCTTAAGCCCGGCTACCCCCGATCAATGAGGACAGCAAAAGTTTCCCTCTCACAGTGGGTCAGATAGCTTGTTTCCTGTGCTTGACGGACCGGAAGCGACCATTTCGATGACCGCGTGCATGACGAGCGCAAGAGTATTTTTTTTTCCGAGTTTGCAAAGGATGTTGAAATCATTGCTGTGATTGTGAAGGGCTTCCTAATTCCCTGGAAACGAAGTGGTTTGAGTTTTGGAACAACCACGCCGTTCAAGGAAGTACATATTTGTTAGCTTTAAAATGGTGGAAGGGGGGGGGGGGGGGGGGGGCTCGTGGCTCGTCAATAGTCTTACCGCTTGCAACCCCCCTGATGTCAATGCCTTTGTTTGTAAGCACGGCTGTTTAATTTTTTATTGTCTGTTCAGCTGAGCCATCAGTTGCACTCGTTGCCTCTAAGTTTTAGTAGGCCGATCTGGAACATTTTGCTCGAAATATCTGTGCTGCGGCATTGAATCGAACAGCTTTATTTCGAGGGCCTGGAGCTTAATGTACCGCGTAAATGCACTTCTGGGCGGCATCCACAACAGATAAGAGATGCTGCCTAAACTGTCCAGAGGAACGATTTTTTTTATATATATATTTAGTTTTTTATTCAGGTCTTTAAATAGCTTATATTCAAAGTCTGTTAGAACCATACTTAGTAACAAATGTTGACAATGTGTTTTATGTCTCGATTTATTTTACAAAACGTGCGATGTGTGACGGATGGGAAGAACTTTAATTTCTTCTGTGAGGTGTGCTAAACAATCGACGCTATATGATTTCGCGGTGGACGAACATTTAAAGACATTCTAAATTGTTCTGAGTTATCGTACACAAAACAACTTCTCAAGCTTAACGAAAACATGGTGAGTGTTCAGGCGACCCTATGGATGTTGATTAGGTTGAAAATCACTCGAGGTTGTGGTAAAAGATGAGAAACTTCTTGGAAGGAAGAGCTAGCACACAGGAGGAAGAACATCTTAAAGTTCCATGAAGTTTCCCATCTTTTACGACAGTGTCGGATAATTTTCAGCAATCTCAAGCTTCTTGATCCTGGGGCTATTAATAAACAGTATACCAATAATAAAGCCCCTATCCTTACAGAAGACGCCGAGAACGCCTCTATCGACCCTACGCGTAAACATAATGTGTTGCGTCTCGTGCGTTGGAAAAGACACCTTCAAAAGAACCCTAACGGCCAACGTCTCCATTCCTCACTCAGGATGGTGCTGCGCCTAACAAAGTCACTTAGGTCGTATATCAGTATTGACCGTAAATGGATGACCAAGTCTACAAATCTACCAAGTGCGAAAAATAAATTTCTTGTTAATATAGTGCTCATTATGTCTAGAAAAAAAAAAAAAAAAAAAAAACCTCGCGATTTTAATTGGCCATGAACCGAAATGTACGTGCACAGAAAAGTCCGGGCACCGAAATGTTCGCTTACCGAAAAGTCTCACATCGAGAAGTCCGTGCATCAAAAAGTCTTTGCACCGAAACGTGCGTGCACCAAAAAGTCCGTGCGCCGAAAAGTCCGGACCGAAACCTACGTGCACCGAAAAGTCCTAGACCCGGGCAAGTCAGGTATCCACTAACTAGAGCCACTAACGATGACGCAACGCGCAAGCCTTGTCTTCTGGGTGGTATTCCTAGGTCACAAAGTCCACGTTTCTGGCGGACAAAAAATGCGGGACACCTTATGCCCAGCGTGCCGATGTGCGCTAAGCGTTAGGCAATGTTCTCTCTTTATTTTTGTGTATTGTTGATAGAAGGCGCTAAAGAATGCTTTTCCCATTTTACGATGTCGAAAAAACGGTGTTTATGGTGTCAACTTTGTTTATATATTTATTTCGGGAGTGGAGCATTTTCAGCCGTTCTTCTGTCGTAACAACTAAATAGGCGATAACAATACACCATATATGGGCTTGGCGCCTCATATTCGTGACGCCAAAACAAAAATGCTGTTCTAATATCTCTCTCGATTCATGTAGGACTGTACTTACACTATTTCAACTTGATTGTAATTTGTAAACATGCAAACCTTGGCGTGAAAAAATCAAGAAAGGATAATTGCATGTAATGCATCATCCGTCGTGATCAGGTTCTACGACAAGGGCCATCGCGTCGTCGGCGTGGAATTCATCGAAGCGGTTGCCCGGAGTTTTTTCGTCGACAATTGCCTCCCTCTCGACGAAACCGAGTGTCATGTGCTCAAGTGCAAGATTCTTCAGGTAGGGTTTTCAACCGTTTGGACAATTCACTAACGCAGTGTACCTCCACAAGCATGCCAGGTACGATCAAATAATTGTTTTTTTTTTTTTCGAACAGTTATATCACTGGATGAATTTCATCTTCAAAGGGGCGGCGGCTTGCGCCCCCTATGCAGTGTACAATTTATCTTAAGTATATAAGTGTGTCTTATAAGCAGTTTCAAGCATGGCGCCCCAACTGGTGCCCCATGCGTGTAAGGACGTGCAGCTTGCGAGTGAACATAGCTTTGGAAAGCTTGTAATTGCATGGGCTTCCCTGCACGAGCAGAGCATGGTGGCGGCCGGTCGCCTTGCTTGCAATCGTCTATAGACCTTTCCAGCGGCAGTCTCGAACGAAGTTCCCGGGCGGAAAATGCTGAGTCAGTGAGCTGTGGACGCATGCGCAGCATCCGATATACCGCACAGCAGACCAACTGCGCATGGTCAGAAGGCGTTCCACAGCCCAGCTGACAAAGATGGCAGCGCGCAGGAGGCAATTTTCGCAAAGGTCTATACAGCGAGCAAGTGTTGTAAAGTGCGTCTTTAGTGCATCGGAATGCAAACGGGGGCAGGCCAATCAAAGGGCAACATAGAAAAGGCGTAGAGAACGTACGATGACGAGTCCGCCAAGCTCGCCTTGTCGTTGGTTGAGGTAGGAGGGAAGCAAACGTACGTGGGCGCATTTGAGTGGTAACCGAACGCACGGGGTGTCCAGTAGCAGACGAACTTGCATGCTGTCTTGACACTTGTAAATATGGCACCCTTACTGGTGCCCTAGAGCCACTAAATGAGCTGCGCTTAGAGTATCGGCACTCTGTTCCCCGACATTGTTGTGGGTGCCGCCATTTTGGTGCTTGTGCATAGCAGACGCAACTGCTGATCGTTATGATTCAAAAGTGCGAGTGCCTCAGCATTAGATTCGGTGTCAGGAAGCTCACGTAAAATTGCTTTGCTTCATCGCGAACTGTTTAAGCATATGTGGAGGACGGGAAAGCGTTTCCTGCGATTTCAAATAAAGCTTCAGATAAGTGGCAACCATGATTTTAAGCCACAATATGGGCAAGTGTCGTTACTCTGAAGCGTAGCTTATTTAGTGGTACTATGGTGCCCCACGCGAGCACCCGTGTGCAACTTGCGCGTGATGGATGGGCGGGCGAGCGTTTGTCCGTCCGTCCGTCCGTCCGTCCGGGGCTCGAGTTATTAGAGGGTTTCAATGTATGGGTGCGACTAAAGTCACTGAATGTTCCCAGAGTACCCAATTCCATTCAGTCCGCTTACCGGAAGTCAACCCCGCAGAATTCAGTTTTGGTTTGTTGGTTTAGCCCAGCGGTTCTCAACCATTGATGTTTCGCGGACCCCTTGTGGAACGGCAGAAATGATGGAGTACTCAATTCGTGTTACGGGGAAGGGAACGGGTGTGAAATAATTATGATAATGATTTATTAAATGATTATAACTAAGGGCTAGTGTGAAGTAGACTTCTCTCATTGACATGAAAAAACTCACCCGAAAATTAAAACGTTTCTTCTCAACCTGAAAAAAAGTCAACTTTTATTGCCGGGCTTGACTAATAAGGAAGGGCTTCGCGGACCCCAAAGGGTCCGCGGACCCTCATTTCAGAACTACTGGTGGAGCCCATGGCGGAAGTTATTAGTCAGCCATTTTTGTTTTTGGATCAGACCAATACAACAAAAAAACATATATAGAACATTTCCGCGTTACCACGGCTACGGCGGGTATGCACGGGTTCCCTCTGGACATCGATGAGTAGGACCGAATAGATGGCGCGTAGATTTTCTCTATATTTTTTTTTTCATATCAAGTATTCGCTTATTTGATTCTTCAAAGATTGCCGGCTCGTTTGCTCGTTCCGGTTTCGCTGGTGCTGCGTTTCACACTCTACTCTTAAGACGCAAAGCAATCGACTTCGATGTTTTTCGAGGCAAGAGAGAGAGACAAACAGCGAGGAGCAAGCCACGCACCGCTCAGAATGAAAGAACTTTAATAAAAAAACAAACCAGTGCCGTCAGAGGCCAGGAACGTGGATTTAAGAGCTCACACGAGATCAAACGCTACACCGTGTACGCGCTTCGCTTCGACCGCACAGGTCAGCGCCACATTGGAGATCGCGACTGCTGCGCCACGGCTCGGTTCTGAAACGAAGCTTTGGAGTTTCGGTACTCTGGGAACATTCAGTGACTCCAGGTGCGACGCAGTCCGTCACCCCAAGCTGTTTGGGGTACCCGAATAGCCCCGTATATTAAAACTGTCTATTATTACGATGGAAAGTCTAGGGCGATATATCTTCTAAACAGATACAAATAGTTCAGCTTCTTGTTCAGGGTGTATCTTCACAGACAGTTCACCAGGCCCGTCTTACGCAGACACTCCGAATATCTTTGAAGGCCTTTGTGTGCAGTTCCGCGTGGTGCACCTGGGAGATCATCGACGATCGACTGGGGAAGACCACTACGTACATGCCAATGATAGTGGTCCTTCCGCTTGTCTGTGTATACCGAGCAGGAAACAAAAACTCTTAGAAAAAACGTTTGTAGTAATTACTCAAAGATATATAGTAACTGCGTGCCACATCATTCACTAGGTTCTTAGTAACTGCAGTTAGTGACGGTCAAGTTGGTAACGTAATATTCCTGACAGACCCTGATACCCTGGTGCCCTGATGCTTTTTTTTTTTTTCAATAATATGCTCTCAGCTAAAAAATATTCTGCTAAAGGAGCTGCTGCTACACGACCCGCAAAACACTTTTTACCACAAATATGGATTGCTTTGAGGCTGCCTATGCGCATTAAACCAATACTAAAACGATTATTCCTTTTATTACGTATATAATCGCTCGAAACATCACAAGCTTATACGTCCATTCCAGGAGCATTCATTTCAACAAATATAATTCGGATTAAAAAAAAGGAACACTCTCACGAAGCTCCCGTGTCATAGCTACACACTGGCAGCCACGATAGTATACTAAGTTGACACCGTTCTAAACGCTTGGTTGCGTTTCGAAATCACCAAATACTAGAAAACGGTGTGGCTTTCCATAATTAAAATCTGCGCTTTTATTAACACCTGCGTTTAATGCTTTATACTAGCAGTAACTGAAAGAAGAGTAAACGCGCAGGCGGGTTGGTGCGTCGAAACCTTGAGGCGCGCAAGGAGGAAGAAGGCTCATTTTTTTTTTTTTTCTGAGAGACCTAACGTTCTAATTGGCAACCAAATCTTTCAACGATGCAATGCCCACAGTCAAAGTCTGAAATACCCCTGCTAAGATCAGTACGTATTTCAAGGTTCTAACTTCCGGGAGACAAAATGGTCCACGAGCTCGCCTCCAAAGTCGTTAGCACCTACTGTCGAGAGTATGCTTCCTTTGTACTGGAGGACGATAGCGAGCTTTTTTCGCGAAAAAAGACGCTTTAGTTGAAGGAGCATTTACGGGTCCGTGTATCACGAAGTCTTTCTTTTAGGAGATTGTCCTTTCTACTAAAGGAGCTTAAGCGGTTCCTTAGACAGGGGTATTACTGGCTCGAGAAGCTAGAGACGGTTATTAACCTCATCAATAGAATCTAGCACCTTTCAGTACCGTTAGCTAGTAACTGGCACTAACTCTCACAAGACCTAGAAACAGCTATTATACTCTCTTCACCCTTAAAGGGGCGATGGAACAATTTTTGTAGTTTGCGCAAATACCGCTTAAGACGGATCCCTGACGTTAATGACCTACGAAACACGCGTTCGTTTTTCACCCCACGCAATAGAAGTCCCAGAAAAAAAAAATTAAAGAAAAACGAGCAGCGTTCACCTCCTCAACTCGCAGCCAGAACAAACGGCCACGTGATCTGGAGCCGATTGTATGCCGCCAATGTTGATCATAGCCACGCACTGGGGTCGGCAAAGCACAGGACACGCGCTGAGTTCCAGACGTTGGTAGGGTTCGGCTATTGTCGTCGTTGCAGCGATTGGACACGGGCCACTAGCCGAATGCTTCTCGAGCTAGTAATTCTCACGAGCCCAAATTGAGTGCCCACGCAATGCTCGGCTCCAATCCATGAACAGCATTCAGATATCGTCATTGGGGTACGTGTGCTGCGATCCCCACGTTACGTCATCAAATTTTGCAAAGGAGAGATTGAATGAAAATGATCGCTTTTGTCCTTGAAATTACATCGCAACAAAGGAGTTTCTTGGCCAGTGGCACTATACTCTGTTTCATACTTAGTGTGCAACGCTGACAAAGCTACTGGCGCGAGCATGGGGCTTGATCTTGTTGATCATTTGCACGAGTTCTCGCGCAAACAAAACCACAGATGAAGCCACGCGCTCGCGCCAGTAGCTTTGACAGCGTTGCACGCTAAGTATGAAACAGAGTATAGTGCCAGTAAGCTCCTGTAAAGTGAAAAACATTCCAACTGAATATCGTTGCACCGCTCCTTTAAAGGGGTCATGAAACGATTTTCCTACTTCTTCCTCCTTAGCTTTAATCCTCAACTCAAATGCGAATTGTGAAATCACGTGGTCGTGACATTCCTTCGGCACCGGTGCGATGACTCCTAGCTTCCACCGTGCTTTTTATGCACACCATAGAACTTGTCATTCCCCAGTGACAATAAGTTCCGTCAGGGCACTCATTGGCCACGAACGCGAATCCGAATATTCGTCGACGGATTGATTGTTGACGAGCGCATACGTCCGAGTGACGCAGTTCTCGTGTCCAATGAGTGAGCTGGGCTCTGCTGACGTCAGTTTGGCGCCGGTGACGCGCTTTTGGAACCGCGGATGTATCATAGTGAAAAGGCGGAGAGCTTTCGAAGGCAAGAAGGTACAAAATAGTCCGCTATATTTTCAAATGTTCGTACCGAAAAGCTGGCTTTTGACTTTCTTGCCTCTTTCTTTTGGCCAACTAAACGATATGCGATTAGTAAAGTCCCAATTTAAAACCATTCATCCCAACCCAAAATTTGTTTCATGACCCCTTTAAAGGGATACTGAACCAAGGAATTCAGTATCCATAATAAGTGGCGCACGTTCTTTCCACGAGCCAGCAGCCGCCGGTGTGCGCGAGCACACGCAACAAAAATGACGTCAAAGACCTCCATTCGCGGTTAAGATGACAGTGAAATGTATGGGCTTCGGGCCAAAGGAGAATGAAGACAAGTTTTTCATCTACACAGTGCATGGTGTCTGGTGTAAAAGGTAAGCGATTAATTGGTCTAACAAGCACGTAGCTATCACTTGTAGAGATGAAAAGCCTGTCTTTATTTTCCTTTGGCCCGAAGCCCATGCGTTTCACTGTCCTCTTAAAGGGGCTATGCAACAATTTTTTTACTTTGCGCAAATACCGCTTAGAACGGATCCCTGACGTTAATGACCTATGAAACACGCCTTCGTTTTTCACCCGACGCATTAGAAGTCCCAGAAAAAAATTAAAAAACAACGAGCAGCGTTCACGCCATCAACTCGCAGCCAGAACAAGCGGCCACGTGATCTGGAGCCGATTATATGCCGCCAATGTTCATCATAGCCACGCGCTGGGGTTGGAAAAGCACAGGACACGCGCTGAGTTCCAGACATTGTTATGGCTCGGCTATTGTCGTCGTTGCAGCGACTGGACACGGGCCACTACTCGAATTCTCGAGCTATCAATTATCACGAGCCTAAATCGAGTGCCCACGCAATGCTCGGGTCCAATCTATGAACCGCATTCAAATATCGTCATACGGGTGTACTGCGATCCCCGCGTTACGTCATCGAATTTTGCAAGGGAGAGATTGAATGAAAATGATCGCTTTTGTCCTTGAAATTACACCGCAACAAAGGAGTTTCTTGGCCAGTGGCATTGCATGCGAGTATCCTTGAGTCCCACTAGTGCCAGTAAGCTCGTGTAAAGTGAAAAACATTCCAATTGAATATCGTTGCACAGCTCCTTTAAGCGCGAATGGAGGTCTTTGACGTCATTTTCGTTGCGTGTGCTCGCGCACACCGGCGGCTGCTGGCTCGTGGAAAGAACGTGCGCCACTTATTATGGGCACTAAATTCTTTGGTTCAGTATCCCTTTAAAGGGGCGATGCAACGATTTTTATATTTTGCGCCAATACCTCTTAAAACGGATCCCTGACGTTAATGACCTGTGAAATACCCGTTCGTTTATCACCACACGCAATCGAAGTCGCAAAAAAAAAAATAAAGAAAAAAGCAGAGTTCACCCCCTCAACTCGCAGCCAGAACAAGCGGCCACGTGATCTGGAGCCTATTATATGCCGCCGATGTTGATCATAGCAATGCGCCGGGGTTGGCAAGGCACAGGACACGCGCTGAGTTGCACACATTGTTATGGTTCGGCTGTTGTCGTCATTGCAGCGATTGGACACAGGACACTACCCCAAATTCTTCTCGAGCTATAGATTATCACGAGCCCAAATCGAGTGCGCACGCAATGCTCGGGTCCAATCTATGAGCCGCATTCAAATATCGTCACTGGGCGGTACTGCTACCGCCCAGCTACGTCATCAGGTTTTGCGAAGGAGAGATTGAATGAAAACGCTCGGTTTTGTCCTCGAAATTACAGCGCAACAAAGAAGTTTCTTGGTCAGCGGCGTTGCGTGCGAGTATCCTTGAGTCCCACTAGTGCCAGAAAGCTCGTGTAAAGTGAAAAACATTCCAATTGAATATCGTTGCACCACCCCTTTAACTTTGTCTCACCTTAGCATGGACTAACTGCGAAGGCTGTGCAAGCGCGAGCGGCAAGCCTTGATTGCTTCGACCGGAGCACTCGCTGCACGAAAGGTCGTGCAGCCGCCGAGGCTTCATCCAAAGCACCTAGCTCGTGCTTTTAGCATGCGCGGCTAACAATAGTCCACGCTAAGGTGAGACGAAGTATAATGTCATTTTGATCGAATGTCATTCACCGCTCGGCGAATCAGCTCGTGACCCTGGTTCTGCACGTGGCGGATTCACGCGCAGCGTGGCGTATTAAACACGCGGATTGGCCGAGCTACAATGCGATTCTGCTTAAATGTCATTAAACGTGTCCGTCTGACAGGGGTATTAGGCAAGTCAATTCGGTTATTCACGTGAGGGAGTGATTACGGGTAATATTTAGCGAAAGTAGAAAAATCGTTTCGTGGCCCCTTCTAATCTAAAGCCTGGTTCAGACAGTTGCGTTTGACTGCGTTGCGGCAGCGAGAAACCAGGACATCTCTGCTGCTTATATCGCGTGCCAAGATGATTCCTTGAATTGGATTCCACGCTTCATACGAAGCACAGATGTGCCGATGACTCGCTTTCGGTTCTCGACGCAACGCAGTCAAACGCACTCAAACGCAAGTGTCTGAACCGGCCTTAAGACTGCAGCCAAAACTAAAAGAGCGAGTTCCGTCCGCGCTCCTGGCTTTGATATATGTTTTTTCAAACGCGAGTGCTCGTTCAGCAGAATAACATTGCAAAGCCGTGACCTATAGCTCTCGTGACTGTGGCATTAGTCTAAAATACAACGTGTGCATGAAGGACGCGCGACAGAGCCAATTCGTTGTATGTATTGATTCACTGAGAACGTGCGAATCATCCTGTGGCGGCTAGATCATGCACGTGAGCGGCCTGTGCAACGTGAAGTACGCCACATAAGCCGCCGTTTGAATGGTATGTAGTACATGGCGACTGAAGAGATAAAATCTATTGTGGTGCCTTTGCGCGACTTACTTCGTTAGTGTCCGTGAAAAGCGTAAGTCCGTACTGACACCGCATGTGCTCTAGCAGCCACTGGTTGTGTCCACCTGTACACTTAAAAAGCTAGTAGTATTTACTAGGTAAAATCTGGTAACCGCTTGTCACTTATGTTACTCGGTACCTAGTAACAGTACGTAGTAACGGTCACGCTAGTAGCGGTTACTAGGTCAAGAAGCTAGTAACGGTTACTAACCAAACTAGCATATTATGCTCCCTTGAACTAGTAATTGGCACTAACTGTGGCAAGACCGAGGTGGCGCTAGTCAACGTCAAATTCAAAATGGCAAAAAAGTTGTTGTCGCTGGGACACATCTTTTTCCCGCACTGCTTACATTCAGATTTGCGCATCATTTATTTCACATTTGCACACGTATTATGAAATTAACACAGACAAGAAATTTGAACGCAGAAGGCCGACACACGCACAACATACACGCAACAACACGCTAACCCAATCACTGCCCCCGAATGGTTTACCCATGCGTCTTTTATACTCGTCATTGAAAAGAAGTCAGTTGGCCACTGACCACCTCGCCCGTAAACGATGTTACACAGATGGCGCTGTTTTCGCACCAATATTGCTTTTCAATGTTGTTGCTAAACATTCCAAGGGATGTATCTCTTAGTAAGAAGTAAAGTTACACACAGTAATTATTTGCTACAGTCTATTAAACAGTATCCCCATAGGTTCCCGGCGGCCATGCTCTTAGTTCCCCGCATAGACTACCCCATTTTGCGCATGCACGTCTCATGGCAACCGCATCGTCTCTACACTGCATTTCCGCTTTCTGGTCGGGACTTTGCGCTTTTACGGTCACTTTCACGACCGAAGACAGCTCCATGAGAATCATCCAACCACCGAGCACACACAGATGGTGAGGATGACGTTCTCAGTGTCAAGCAGAAGCGAAGCTTGTTGGACATCGAAACTCATGCTTCTGAACTGGCCGTACAATCGCCGTCGAGCGGCAGATTTGGTGACGAGCGGACGCTCGTCACCGGTTTCTTAGGCCTATCCCCGGAGCAGTCCACGTCCACGCACGCACTTGCCCAGTCGAGCGCACGAACGTTAACTATGCATACCAACACGGGAACACGAGAACAGCACACGATACACGGCAAAAACGGCAGGTTCAGATTGTAGAAATTAAAGTCTCGCAATCTCTAACTGACTGGCCCCAATGTGTTTGTCGTACAATGTTGCCATCCGTCTCTTGTGGAAGAGAAACATATTTAAAAAAAAAACAATACAAAAAAGAATACTTTTTAGACGTTTTTAGCACGTGATACATGGCTATTTCCATCCCAGTTAAAACCAAAACGAAAATATAAACTATTCCAAAGAATTCAAACGGGAAGGACATCAGGGGAGCGGTTAACAGCCGCATGGCCTGTGCATCAACGATGGCCGCGCTTGCGGCAGCGCTGGCTCCCACGACGTGCTGGAACAGAGGCCGAAATCGTTATAAAGTCGGCTTCAACCCTTAAACATGCCCCCCTCCACAATATTCGATTCTACGGTTGTGTGTGGATACCACCCCCTGCGTTCCGAAACGGTACGTGCGTGGCCAACGATGGCTATCGGAGATTCAGTAGACGCCGCCATGTTGTCCGTGCCTTTGGGGTAGTAAATAGCTTGTAAAAAGTTAGTAAAGTCAGAAAAATCTAGTAACTGCTGCATTTACTAGCGTTTTACTACCTATCGCGCGTTTGAGTTAGTAAATTGTAAGTGAAATGTGGTAACGGTAAGAAAAGGGTAGTAACTGCTGCAGTTACTAGCTTCTTTTTAAGAATGTAACGTTAGCGTTGAGCTTTCTCATCACGATGCGAGGCATTGTATTGTGTCCTACATCGGTTAGGCTGACACACATGCGCTGGGTCGAAGAACGGAACCGTAGTCCGAGTGCGTCTTCAGGTCTGCAAAGCCGGCGTCGGAGCTTTCGAAGGCTTCCAAGGCGGGCATTCCAGAGCCGTTTATACTAAGAGAGTTCCGCCAACGGGCGGAGCTTGCTGCCAGCTAGAACCAGCAGATTTCGCAATAACACAAAATGACGGTACTTCTTTCTCTTCTTTGTTCCTGCGAAATCGCATTGAGTTCCTATGATAGTCATAGTAGAAAAAGCCAGAGACAAGTAGGAAGTCTGGGTTTTTCTACTATGATTCGTCACCAGGTCGCCTGCGTCCTTACTCTAATTTCTTAAGTTCCAATGAGTCAGAGCCCCGAAATGGCGGAAGCAAGTAGCAATCCCCCGGTTGTCAGATTACGCTGGTGTAGTTGCCATACTGTTAAAATCTCTTTAAGAAGGTCAAACTCTCTCAGTATAAACGGTACTGGCGCACCCCAGCGCGCCCGCACCCCGCCCGCCATTTGTCGGCGTTTGCAAGTGTTTCCTAGCCAGTTTCCACTAGTTTCCACCGCCAGTGCGGCTGTGGCGTCATCCCGTGGTCATGTTGCGAACTTTGGTTAGTCCAAACCAGTTCAATGTAAGCGCAGGTACCAGGGCGCTAATGCTATAACGCATTATAATAGTATGCGTCCCTAATACATCCCCGAACTGAGTTCTATCGTCGAGAAAACTACTCGCCATGCTTACATTTTTTACCAACACCAAACACAGAGCCAATAACTGGTCGTCTATATACAAGCAAATGGGGCAAGTGGCGGATTGTGTTCATGAACATGGCGGGGTAAGTGCTACCGGAAGTGAGAAGGCATTTGGTGAAACCAACCTATTCTGCTGTGATGTACGTTCCCTTTGTAAGTCTTGCGGAACCGTCAGTGTATACTTGCAGTCAGTAGTCGTGCACAGCATTAAGGTGCTCATGGACGAGCAGGTGGCTACAGTACCAGAAAATGCTGCGGGAAGGGAAGTTTTCAGCAGTCTCCGACGGTAACTTGAATTGTGACTCGATGGTGGGAGGGATATCTCCAGGTAATCCGATTACGTCTTGGAAAATATTGGCGCAGGGTGCGCACAGGTCCTTGAAATCCTTGAAAACCCTTGAATTTGAAAGTTGCTTTTTCAAGGTCTTGAAAGTGCTGGAATATCTTTGCCGTCCTTGAAAACCCTTGAATTCTTAGCGTTTCGCGGGGCTCGGTTGCGCGACCCGCGTTTTATAGCGGTTGAGCGTGGTCCCGGGAAAATTCGTTGCTTGCTTTCCGCGACACCGGGATCGCGAAGTCAAACCAATCAAACTTCCTGCGCGAGAAAAAAAAAAAAAAAAAGAAAAACGCGCGGCCGCCGCGCTTTTTTATTTTATTTTCTTTCATCTGGCTTGCTTCGACTTCAGGGTTGGCCAAAAGCCATAAGTGGCCACAATGAGGCTGGAGAGCCTGGAGAGTCTCGTCCTCTTCGTAAAAAAAGGCATGTTGCGCCTGCGTGCTTATATGCAACGGAAATGCAGTTATATGAATCAAGAGTTAAATTTAGTAGTATTTAAGTCTTTCTTTTGCCTTCGTCTTTAGCTGGATTTATTGGCAGCCCACTAAAAAAGGCACACCCCCATAGGCCGAGAATTGTCTGTTGGCCACATTGTGCTTTGTTTATATCTGGTCTGTGCCTACTCCGGATGCTTTGTTCGCTGTTTGTTCCCACGTGTCGCTTATGGTGCGTGTAGTGACCCAGTGATTCGTGCATTCAGATGGCATAGAATAATGCCCGGGAAATGTAAGTTACAAAGCGCTTGGCTCAGCAACGACGACTATAAGCTTTGGGTTGCGCCAGATACAGCAAACCCTCACTGCGCAAAATGCACACGCTGCAGAAAGACGTTCGACATCGCTTCGATGGGCGAATATGCAGAAAAGGCTGAAGCAACTGCTGACATCAAGAAGGTGGTAAAATCAAACAGCCTAAGAAAGACCGCAAGAGCCAAGGCTGAGGAACTCAGCAGCGTTAAGACTCAACTAGCTAATAAACTAAAAGACCTGACGTGAGCTTTCGCCCTTCATGTAGTCAAATGAGACTATGTACAATCTCCAGAACATAACT
>JABSTQ010007230.1:0-24142 GCA_013358835.2 Ixodes persulcatus
TAACTGACCCATATCTTGTGAGACATGAGTACGTAATCTATAGTTGATTGTAGATGGCCAGTTTCTCACGTTATGTGCCCGTCACACTTCTGACTGGTATTAGATAAAACTAAGTCATGCTTTTCCACCAGTTCTAGTAATATGCTTCCAGTTGAGTTCGTATACCCATCCAGACCCTCGATATGGGCATTCATGTCTCCCATAATAATTATTTCAGAGCCTTCCCCTAGCTAACTAATGTCTCTTGATATGCAATCAATCATTTTTCTGTTTTCCTCTTTAGCACCTGTCCCTGTCCATAAGTAAACAACTCCAAGGACTGTTGATTCACCAGCGACTTTTCCTTTCAGCCACAAATGTTCGGCGCACTCCTTTCTGATCCTTTGAAAGTTCATGTTCTTCTTAATAAATGCTCCAATTCCACGATCCCTTCCTCGTTCCCTCCATTCTGTTGCATTCTTCCCACACATAGTCAGGGTTGCAAGGTGGCTGCTCCATGTCTCTGAGATGTGTTTCCACAAACCTATACATTACTAAATCCTCCTTTCTTAGTTTCTCCTCTACCTCTTCCCATTTTAACCTATTTCTACCACCCTGCATGTTAATATATACAATGTGTGATTGTGCTGTTTGTTTATACCAGTTCTTACGTTTTCTCCTCTTTTTAACCCTGGGTGCCTCTCCTGACTTTGTTGGGTTTTCAGTTACTTCAGTGCCACTCTGGACAGTTACCGCCATCTATGAGCGACGGCGGCAACCAGCGTGTTGTGTCGACCACGGGTGTCGACATTTGTTTGGTACCGGACACGATCCTGGGGAAACTAGCCTTTAAAAGCTCCGCTGTAAAAGTAACGTGCGTTACTTTTTTCCGGTAACGGTAACGCGTTCCTTATATTTTGAGGTAACATAGGTCGATAACGCGTTCCTTTTATTTGCAAGCAACGGGTATCGTATTTCGTTACTCTTTTTTCCGGTAACGCCTACAACACTGGTTGCTTGTAGGAATGCGCTGCGTGTGCTATCGAATTCAAATGAAATGCGAGCAGCAGAGCGCGTGGCCGTTGGTGCATGCTGCGCCTCCTGGAGGCCTCTTGAAACTGATAAAACTGCGGGTTGGAGAGTAGAGTGCTGCGAGGGTGGGCGTCCTACTCCGATGTGTCTGACCCTCGCCCAGCACAACTCAAGCTTCGACGCTGCGCCCGTGGTGTGCTGGAAGTTTCATCACAGCCCCTCTCGTTAGTTCGGCATGAGCCAGCGAGGAAGCTCGCCGCTCGCAGCAGGAGCAGGCTGCTCGCGCGTGTGTGTGTGGAGCCATAGTCTTTTTATACTCACAAAACCTGGCAGTTCGACGACGGAGCCATAGAGTGCCCGGTCGCAGATTTGGAACGCGAGGATCTGTTAGCAGAGAGCATCAAAGAGCCATTTCTCGGGAAACCTGGACGCCAGCGCACAGCTTTTGCAGCGGCGAGGACCCGGAACACACTTGTTCGCTCGGGAGAAGTGTGTTTCGGCGCCTCGCCGCATCGGGGCGCCAATCACGTGGCTCTCCTCTCATCTGTTGTCTGCCGCTCCACCTCTTCCATTTCGGGGGCCGCTTTTTGTGGCGATCTGCCAGTTTTTGTCACTATATAGGAGGCTATGATGGAGCAATGCCGTAGCGTCATGCTCCTTTGTAACTTGCGCAGTTTTTTGTTTGTTTTCTTATTACCCGTTGCCATTTTCTTGTGAACGGTAGAGCAGAAAGTTGTTGAAATTTGAGACAGAATAACAAGATAGGGACCCAGGACGGCTGCTCACCTCTGAGTAATAATAATAATAATAATAATAATAATAATAATAATAATAATAAAGGTCTTTTTTTGCCAACAATTTACAGTTGGAAGGTGAAAAGAGAAAAAAGCTGTAACACAGCTTGACTAGTCCCGAGCCACCTAAATAGCAGTTGAGACGCGGGCATTAAATTATTTACATATTATTAGGAAATTAATGAAAACATGAAGAAATCCTTTACACGAGAGAAACATTTATTAGTTTCATTATATAATGCAAAATCGATTTGAACAGACTTGCATTAGTCGACAAAACGCGACAAGAAACAACTCCGACCCCCCAAAATTAACACTTTTCTTTTATTCGTTTTGGTTTAAGAAGAGTATATCAACCCCTAGCTTCAAAATTAACACTGAACTGATTCAGTGTAGTCGGAAGGGTGTACGATGTAGTGTATTGTCCGCAATTAGTTCTAAAAAATGGTACTTCCCATGGTTCTACAGTTCGCGTTGGAAATGCATATACCTTTTTTGTTAGGTTTGCTAAGTCTTCGAGATAATGTTGAGATTGATTTTTTCCGACCATATATTTAAAACATAAACGATATTTGTATAAATCAAGAAATTTGATCACTCTTTGTTGATTGAAAACAATGCTCATTGGATAATCCAGCGTAACATGAGAAATGCTTCCTGATAATTTTTTTGTAATATAAATATCTTTTGAAGATTGGTATATGTAGTGGTTCCTCATATAAGATGGCCATAATTTATATTCGAGTAAAATAATGAAGTATATATTAATAACTTAAGTCAATTACCTGGCGAACTTTTATGTATCAGCTCCCAGCGCACGCCCTGCGTCTTCTCTAGTTCTTGGGTCTCGTGTGGTGGCGCTGGGATTCTCAAAATGCAAGTCCGCCAGCTCCCGCGTTCAGAAAACATTTTAATGAAATGCAGTATCTTTATCATTTACATTTTGCAGGCACCCAGAATCTCGTTCAGCTTCTCATTAAATTATCAGTCATGTGTCCTAAGTGTGAAATGGAAGTTAAAGCAGTTCGTTCGTGCACGGAAGATCTGTGAAGTTTCATGTACGTGAGTTATCAGAACAGAGGTCCTCGTGAAAGACCTCGAGCGCATGGCTTCTGCAAAATGGTGAAACAGCGAGGACGGGCAATGACATGTTGATTGCCGGGGACCATTAGTGGAAAGAGAAAGATTGAACAAGAAGGAAACACGTAACCGGCAAAGGCTGACGTCTCAGGCAGCGCTGCAGCAGTAGCTCTCTGGGCAGGCTTGCTTTCCTTGTTGTATTTCACGAGCTAATACGCGTTGTCATGGTGGTCCAGACTGAGCGGGAGCGGCAGCGAACTTCGGATCTGGTACCCCGCCTGATGAAGGTCTACCTCGTCAGATGGCTGCCGTTGTAGACGCTGAACGCGACTTCACAAAGTATTAATAGGCTCTTCACCAAGACCAGCTTGTGAAATACAACAAGGAAAGCAAGCCTGCCCAGAGAGCTACTGCTGCAGCGCTGCCTGAGACGTCAGCCCTTGCCGGTTACGTGTTTCCTTCTTGTTCAATCTTTCTTTCCACTAATGCTCCCCGGCAATAAACATGTCATTGCCCGTCCTCGCTGTTTCACCATTTTGCAGAAGCCATGCGCTCTAGGTCTTTCACGAGGACGTCTGCGTGGTTCTGATAACTCACGTTCATCAAACTTCACAGGTCTTCCGTGCACGAACGAACTGCTTTAACTTCCATTTCACACTTTGGACACATGGCTGATAATTTAATGAGAACGCTGAACGAGATTCTGGGTGCCTGCCAAATGTAAATGATAAAGATACTGCATTTCATTAAAATGTTTTCTGAACGCGGGAGCTGGCGGACTTGCATTTTGAGAATCCCAGCGCCACCACACGAGACCCAAGGACTAGAGAAGACGCAGGGCGTGCGCTGGGAGCTGATACATAAAAGTTCGCCAGGTAATTGACTTAAGTTATTAATATATACTTCATTATTTTACTCGCATATAAATTATGGCCATCTTATATGAGGAACCACTACATATACCAATCTTCAAAAGATATTTATATTACAAAAAAATTATCAGGAAGCATTTCTCATGTTACGCTGGATTATCCAATGAGCATTGTTTTCAATCAACTTAGAGTGATGAAATTTTTTGATTTATACAAATATTGTTTATGTTTTAAATATATGGTCGAAAAAAATCAATCTCAACATTATCTCGAAGACTTAGCAAACCTAACAAAAAAGGTATATGCATTTCCAACGCGAACTGTAGAACCATGGGAAGTACCATTTTTTAGAACTAATTGCGGACGATACACTACATCGTACACCCTTCCGACTACACTGAATCAGTTCAGTGTTAATTTTGAAGCTAAGGGTTGATATACTCTTCTTAAACCAAAACGAATAAAAGAAAAGTGTTAATTTTGGGGGGTTGGAGTTGTTTCTTGTCGCGTTTTGTCGACTAATGCAAGTCTGTTCAAATCGATTTTGCATTATATAATGAAACTAATAAATGTTTCTCTCGTGCAAAGGATTTCTTCATGTTTTCATTAATTTCCTAATAATATGTAAATAATTTAATGCCCGCGTCTCAACTGCTATTTAGGTGGCTCGGGACTAGTCAAGCTGTGTTACAGCTTTTTTTCTCTTTTCACCTTAAATTGTTGGCAAAATAAAGACCTTTATTATTATTATTATTATTATTAGTATTATTATTATTATTATTATTATTATTATTATTATTATTATTATTATCATCATCATCATCAGCAGCAGCATCAGCATCATCATCATCATCACCATCATCATCATTATTATTATTATTATTATTATTATTATTATTATTATTATTATTATCATTATTACTCAGAGGTGAGCAGCCGTCCTGGGTCCCTATCTTGTTATTCTGTCTCAAATTTCAACAACTTTCTGCTCTACCGTTCACAAGAAAAATGGCAACGGGTAATAAGAAAACAAACAAAAAACTACGAAGTTACAAACGAGCATGACGCTACGGCAATGCTCCACCATAGCCTCCTATATAGTGACAAAAACTGGCAGATCGACACAAAAAGCGGCCCCCGAAATGGAAGAGGTGGAGCGGCAGACAACAGATGAGAGGAGAGCCACGTGATTGGCGCCCCGCTGCGGCGAGGCGCCGAAACACACTTCTCCCGAGCGAACAAGTGTGTTCCGGGTCCTCGCCGCTGCAAAAGCTGTGCGCTGGCGTCCAGGTTTCCCGAGAAATGGCTCTTTGATGCTCTGTGCTAACAGATCCTCGCGTTCCAAATCTGCGACCGGGCACTCTATGGCTCCGTCGTCGAACTGCCAGGTTTTGTGAGTATAAAAAAACTATGGCTCCACACACACGCGCGCGAGCAGCCTGCTCCTGCTGCGAGCGGCGAGCTTCCTCGCTGGCTCATGCCGAACTAACGAGAGGGGCTGTGATGAAACTTCCAGCACACCACGGGCGCAGCGTCGAAGCTTGAGTTGTGCTGGGCGAGGGTCAGACACATCGGAGTAGGACGCCCACGCTCGCAGCACTCTACTCTCCAACCCGCAGTTTTATCAGTTTCAAGAGGCCTCCAGGAGGCGCAGCATGCACCAACGGCCACGCGCTCCGCTGCTCGCATTTCATTTGAATTCGATAGCACACGCAGCGCATTCCTACAAGCAACCAGTGTTGTAGGCGTTACCGGAAAAAAGAGTAACGAAATACGATACCCGTTGCTTGCAAATAAAAGGAACGCGTTATCGACCTATGTTACCTCAAAATATAAGGAACGCGTTACCGTTACCGGAAAAAAGTAACGCACGTTACTTTTACAGCGGAGCTTGTAAGGGCTAGTTTCCCCAGGATCGTGTCCGATACCAAACAAATGTCGACACCCGTGGTCGACACAACACGCTGGTTGCCGCCGTCGCTCATAGATGGCGGTAACTGTCCAGAGTGGCACTGAAGTAACTGAAAACCTAACAAAGTCAGGAGAGGCACCCAGGGTTAAAAAGAGGAGAAAACGTAAGAACAGGTATAAACAAACAGCACAATCAGACATTGGATATATTAACATGCAGGGTGGTAGAAATAGGTTAAAATGGGAAGAGGTAGAGGAGCAACTAAGAAAGGAGGATGTAGTATTGTATAGGTTTGTGGAAACACATCTCAGAGACATGGAGCAGCCACCTTGCAACCCTGACTATGTGTAGGAAGAATGCAACAGAATGGAGGGAACGAGGAAGGGATCGTGGAATTGGAGCTATTATTAAGAAGAACATGAACTTTCAAAGGATCAGAAAGGAGTGCGCCGAACATTTGTGGCTGAAAGGAAAAGTCGCTGGTGAATCAACAGTCCTTGGAGTTGTTTACTTATGGACAGGGACAGGTGCTAAAGAGGAAAACAGAAAAATGATTGATTGCATATCAAGAGACATTAGTTAGCTAGGGGAAGGCTCTGAAATAATTATTATGGGAGACATGAATGCCCATATCGAGGGTCTGGATGGGTATACGAACTCAACTGGAAGCATATTACTAGAACTGGTGGAAAAGCATGACTTAGTTTTATCTAATACCAGTCAGAAGTGTGACGGGCACATAACGTGAGAAACTGGCAATCTACAATCAACTATAGATTACGTACTCATGTCTCACAAAATATATGGTAAGTTACAAGTAATGAAAATAGATGAAGAAGGTTCCAAAAGTCTTGGTAATGATCACAAACCTATTAAGCTGAATTTTGCCAGAGAAGTAAATGCTGAAACTAGACAACATAATTCAAAGCACACTTTCTGCAGCGACAAATAGTTGGAAATAGTTTCGGAAAGAATAGAGGTAGCAGTTTCAGGGCAACGGTATACAGATTGGACCTTTGAGAGCCTAACTAGGCTTTTTGTTCTGGAACTAGACAAAGTTCAGAGTAAACGAAAGAGGAAGCAAGGACATAGACCAAAAAGCTGGTGGGACAAAGAAGTGAAGCAAGCGATACAAAAACGCCAGGAAGCCTCTAGAGAACACAGGCATTCCAAGCGTAGTGGGGAGTCAGAAACGGAAGGAAAAAGAAGATGGGACACTTTTATAACATGTCGCCGAGAGGCATCCAGTTTGATCAATGCGAAAATTCAGAGAAAGGGTGAAGAATGGATGAGTAATGTAAGCAAGAAAGATAGAAACGCAGCCAAGAAGTTTTGGGAGCACTTGAACTCACTCGGTGAAACGACGCAAGCTAGACAGAGGTTCATACTCTCGCATCAGGGAGATCAATTAGAGGGAGATGATGCGATACGATATATAGGAGCAGTGATGGAGGAGAAATTTCGGGAACGGGTACATGTGGAAGATAGGAGAACCGAAGGAAGTAGCAGTCCAGCTGGTGACATCGCGGATTTTGGACAAAGCGAATGGGAAAAGGCGGAACGAAGAGTCCCTAGTGGCACGTCAACAGGCACAGATGGTATCCCAATCAAGCTGGTGAAGAATTTGGGTCCTAAATCTAAGGCAAAACTAAGGGAGGTAGTGAGCACCATGATAATAAAAGGAAATATTCCAGATGAATGGAGGCTTAGTAGGATGAGTATGATATATAAAGGAAAGGGAGATAAGTCTGATATCAGGAATTATCGTCCCATAACCGTGACACCAGTTATTTAGGTTGGTAATGCAGATTATAAAGAACAGACTGGAGGAATGGGTAGATTGTGGGGGCATACTGGGCGAGTTACAGAGCGGGTTTCGGAAACAAAGAAGGTTGGAGGACAATATATTTTCTCTAACACACTGTATAGAAATAGCGCAAAAAGAAAACAGAATGCTCTGGCTGGCATTTCTGGAAATCAAGGGTGCCTATGACAATGGGAACCAAAGGAATCTGGGACATAGTGGAGAGCTTAAACCTTGATGAAGGATTAACAGCAATATTAAGGAACATTTACAAAGATAGTAAGGGGATTATAACATGGGAAGGAAAGGCGAAGGGGAAAATAGAGATAGGACGAGGCCTTAGGCAGGGGTGCCCGTTATCGCCTTTGCTGTTCATGTTGTATCTGAGAGGATTGGAAGATAGACTAGAGAAGAGTGGGCTTTGATTTGACCTTTCGTACAGTAAGCTAGGCCAAAAAATTCAGCAATCCTTACCGGGATTGATGTATGCGGATGATATCGTACTAATGGCTAACAACAGGATAGATCTGAAAGAATTAATGAGCATCTGTGGTAGGGAAGGAGAGGAATTAGGTTTAGAATTCATAGTGAAAAATCAGCTGTCATGATTTTTAACAATGATGAAGTTGAGAGGCTGAAGATACAGAATATTACAGTTGAGAGAGCTAGTAAATGCAAGTATCTAGGAGTATGGATATGTGATGGTGCAGAATATCTCAGTGAGCATGAAAAGTATATAATAGGTAAGGGCAACAGAAATGCAGCTGTAATGAAAAATAGGGCACTTTGGAATTACAACAGGTATGAGGTGGTAAGAGAGATTCGGAAAGGGGTCATGGTGCCTGGCTTGACTTTTGGAAACGCAATGCTATGCATGAAATCCGAAGTGCATGCAAGACTAGAAATTAAACAGCGCAGAGTAGGTAGGCTGGCTTTGGGGGCACATTGCAAAACGCCAAACCAGGGAGTACAAGGAGACATGGGATGGGCGTCATTTGAGGGCAGGGAAGCTGTGAGCAAGATAGAATTTGAGGATCGGTTGAGGCAAATGGATAGGGAGCAAAGGGCACGAAAGGTTTTCAGCTATTTATACATGAGGAGTATAGACACAAAGTGGAGACAGCGCACTAGGAAATTAAGAGGAAAGTTTTTAGGCTATAGTGGGGTTACGGAAGAGCAGGTCTCAGTTAAGAAGAAAGTTAAGGCCACAGAAAGAGATCGGTGGCTAGAGGGAATGCAGACAAAGACGGCTCTAGAAAGCTATAGATTAAACAAAACAGTTATTGCCAAAGAAAGCGTTTATGACAATTCCAGGGGAACCTCGTTGTTTGAGGCAAGGGCAGGTGTTTTGCGAACCAGAACATACAAAGCGAAGTACCAGGAAATGGATACAGCGTGCGCTGCTTGTGGAGAGGAGGACGAGACGGCTGAGCACTTGATACTCTACTGTAAAGGGCTTCACCCTATGCCTACCGAAGACAACATAGATTTAATAAAGTCATTGGGTTTTAGAGACAGCGAAGGAAAAGTGGATTTTAAGACAGTAGAGATTACCAAGCAAAGATTAAGTGAATGGTGGCAGAAAGCGAGAGAAAACTAGGTATTTTCTTATTAACTGATGGCAAGGGGGTTTTATAGCCTCACGTTCTTTTCAGTGCGAAGTGAATATAGATTTACCATTTAAATATTCTAAGCTTAAATGGTAAGACAAAATGGCTAGGTGGCGTAAGCTACCGCCCGATCCAAAGGGCTAAGCCGGATTCATCCATCCATCCATCCGTTGTGTTTGCCGGTTGTCTGCTTGCCGCCGTCGCTCATAGATCGCGGCAACCTTTCCAGCCTCGGCAACCAGACAACTGGTTGCTGCCGTTGCTCATAGATGGCGGCAACATTTCTTCGGAGGAAGAAGAGCGGGAACGGACGGAGCGCGATGTGCGCAGCAGCGCGAATGGTTCCGCAACCACCGCGAGGCCGCTATCGCCTAAAGTTCCACTGCGTCGAGCGCTTCAGATTCCTTTGCGAAAGAAGAGCAGATCGCTCGCCTGGAAAGCCACCGCCAAGAACAGAAGCTACAGCTCCGTTGCTCTTTCTTCTTCACCAGAGTGGAAAGGCTGAAAGTCTTTTTAGTTCTGAATTAGCACGTTTTACTGTTTTGGTGGTACACGTATGCATAAGCGCCATATTTCATGAAACAGTATGTTCATTCAGAAGCTTAACTTACTTTATCTTTTTAACGGTTTTACACAAGTACTCAAAGGAAAACACTCAAAGAAAATGTACAAAAAAATCTCAAAAATTCGCGTGGCTGGGCACCTAAAAACACAAAAATAAATTGAAGTGTAAGTTTTTTATGTCTTGGGAAGACGTAACGAGTAACGTAACTACGTTACCCGTTACTGTTTTGAAAAGAGTAAGGAATTTTAGGGAACCGTTTTCGCACATCCGATACTGTACGATGGGCCCTCCGGTACGAACTGCGCATGTGCGAGCCTTCTGCGGAAGCGCATGCGCAGTTCATACTGGAGAGGCCATCGAACCGTATAGGATGTGCAAAAGCGGTTCCCTAAAATTCTCTAGTATCGAGTACGTTACTACGTTACCAAAAAACGTAACGTGTTATCGGTAACGCCAATCCTTGTAACGCGTTACCGCCAACACTGCAAGCAGCGCGCCCCGCTGTCTCCGCACGGGCCTGCCGGGTGGCGCGACACGGTTGAAAGCAGAGCGTAGAACACGTGATACAGTCGCGCACAAGGAGAGGGAGCGGGAATGTCCCGCTTCCCCCCTCCCCCCTGACCCGTCGCCCGAGAGGGGAGAGAGAGCGGCGGACCGCGCGCTCCATCCTCTCCCTTTTACCGGCTCCTGTAGCGCCAGGAAGAGGGCTTCTCCATGGGGTGGCGTTCCTTGGAACTATAACGCGTCGCAGCCAATGGGCATTAGAGAGTTTTAGTAGATCGTTCCGATGACTCCGATAACGATACCCGATACTCTGCCTCCGCCTTTGCGCTTACATATATAGTATCGTTATCGGGCGTATCGGAGGTATCGGAACGATCTACTAAAACTCTCTATTATTGCTCGTTTCGCTCAGCCGGAATTGAGGCGCCGTTTCGGAATTTAGCTGCCGTTTTGCTCAGCCGGAATTTAGGTGCCGTTTTTCGCGGCTACAGACAACGCTGCAGCTGCGGTCCACCGGACAGTTAATGCTTTCGCATTAAAAGTATATTTGCTCGCCATAAATGAGGAGGAAGAAGAAGTGCCTGAGATTCAGGACGTAAAATTTCTGTTCCGTCATTTCGACAGCCTTTTCGGTAGCCTATAGCCAGCTGTGACAAAGACAAACCATAAGAAGCTTCAGACCTACCGGCGACGTCCGAGCAGTCGCCAGTGAGAAGCCACTCGTAAGGGTGGTCTTTTCCAGACCCCAATCATGATGCCCGGCTCCACGTTCGAACTTCCACTGCAGAGCATTGTAAGCGCCGCCACCAATGTCACAAACCCAGTATCGACAGACCACATCACCCCTGGACTACACTGCATGCCGAACGACTCAACACACGATGCTCATGACACCGCGTCAAAATTCTGGACGTCCGAGTCAGTAGCGAACTCGTCCGAGACCGGGGTCGAAATCATGGATGAAAGCAACACCAACAACGAAGAGTGGAACAAGGCACGATCACGTAAGCGCTCACACAAAACGCTGTCCGACTTTGCTTCGAGTTCGGGAACAGTTCGCAAACAGCCGAACGTCTGTGAAGGACTCGCAGTAATCTTTGCCGCTACGAAGCCTGACCAAAAACTAGCAACTTTAAACAGCTTGAGGCTTTCCAACGCCCTAGAGAAGCTCTGTCCAGAGTGCATCCTTCAGATCCGCCCCAACGAGCGCCTCAACGTCGTCGCCGTTGATGTGCGCAACGGACAAACAACAAGGGCGCTGCTGAGATGTCCTGAACTTTGTGGTGTCTCTGTTAGGGCCTACCTATCCCTCGAGGGCCCCACATTGATTGGTGTCATGAAAAATGTCGATGCTGAACTGTCATATCCTGAAACTCTAGAAAACCTGCGATCGGATGGCCGCATAGCCAGAGTACGTCGTCTTGGGGTGACAGGTGTCGTAAAGCTTACATTCAACAGTTCACCTCTGCCAAGTTTCGTACTGCTAGGACGAGTACGACACCAAGTGACGGAATTCAAGCCCCGTCCAGTTCAGTGTCGCAACTGTGGTGGTTTGGGACACTTTGCAGTCTCATGCACACGTTCTTCCGCATGCTCTCGTTGTGCAGAGCCGTATCCTATAACTAACACCACGAGCAACACCAAATGTAAATCCACAGTGGTCAAGTGCGTCAGCTGTGGAGAAGCACATGAAGCTACATCTCCATGGCCTGTTCAAAATGGAGAGAAGAGCAAAATGTCGTCGCGTAGGCGAAGAGAAACGCCGTTGACTACCGCTCTGCCAGAACTATTGTAAAGCAGGCTTCGGGAGCCATACCAGAACCCATTCACAATGGGGTGGCCAACAGCACTTCCAAAAAAAGTGGAGAAGCCCCAGTGCAGGACAGGCAATCCCTAGCCCTTGACGATAAGGGGTTAAGCTATGCTGCAGCACTCAAGACCCATCCTCAAAAAAATATCGAAAGACCACCTAATAACAACTCTGCAACAACGTCTAATACGCCAAAACCCGGTGTCACCATTCTGACGGGCACTGAAAAGTCCATATGCAACGGAGCATCTATCAAAGAATCTGAACACTCAATGGGAGTCAAAAATATTGAACGAACATCAACGGCTGACTCTTCAAAAAGATTACCCCGAGAAGCTCCGGAGAAACCTACGGCGAACTGGATAACATTATTTAGAATAGTAGCAGAAATGGCGTGCGCTTATCTCGATGGCATTGATGCGTCGTGGGCACACATCCTATGCGGTTTCATTCAGGCAGCACTCCCACTGCTGAATAGAGCATAATGCTACATCCCAACATCCACCCAAAGAGACGCACTCGAAATATTGCATGTCCAACAGTGCTTCAATGGAATACTAACGGCATACAACAACGCCTCTCAGATCTACGCCTACATTTAAAGACTAAACGATACGACGTCCTAGCCCTTCAAGAAACTCGTATAAAATACGGCAAATTCAGACTTTCTCCATACGTCGTTTATCAGAGCCTACTGCTAGTTACTGAAAACGCAAAGAACGAAGTGCCGAAAGCCACGATACTGGTCCGAAGAGAACTGGATCAGCATCAAATAGATTTGACAGACTTTTGTGACGACGCTGCTGAGTTCACCGCTGTAACCATACGTAAAGGGGACTGCGACACCTCTATAGTTTCTGCGCACGTCCGCCCGAGAACCAAATGGGACCCTACGATTATGACGAAGATTATGCCGCGCTGCTCAGCAAACATACTATTTCTGGGAGACTTTAACGCCCATAATCACACCTGGGGAGATAAGCACACAACGACGCGCGGATCTGCTCTAGAGGCCACAGTGGACACGCTAGAGCTTTTTCCACTGAATGATGGAACCGCAACATTTGTCAGACCGGAGGTCTCCAACAGTGTCCTGGACCTCAGCTTCGCTACACCACAACTCAGCGCACGATGGCAACCTTGACATGACAGCTGGGGTAGTGATCATATTCCGATCATTATCTCCTCCATAAACTCTACAAGCGCTCCACATAGGACCTGCAGAGTCGTCAATTGGGACCAATATTGCTTGCACCTCCAAGACCTTCTCGCAGAAGGAAACGTCGATATCACAACGGCTATTTCACAAGCACTAAACGACGCCACTAGGCTGGTCCAGGTCCCGGTCTCCCGCCCGAATCCTGACCTCCTCTACCTCAAGCTGAGGGCCCGTCGACGGCAAGCCCAAAATTGTTCGCTACGCACAAGAAAAATGGAGGATATTCAGCTCTATAGGAGAATCGACGCAGCGTTCCGCCGCCATACTAACCGACTTCAGCGAAAACAGTGGCAACAGAAATGTGAATCTCTTGGCGCTCCCGGTGGTGCAAGACAGGTTTGGAGGATGGCACGTGCTCTCGCATCAGAGGTAGTTCCTCGGCTTCAGATCTCGGCGTTTGCTATATCGCAAAATATTACATTAGCACGAACTGCCGAGCTTTTGGCCGGCCAAGCAGCCCTTCTTCACCGACTCAGAACACGTTTAGCGTTTACGGCTTCTTGGCTTTACCGCATCAAACGCGTGGACAGCCACACTGTCAGACATGCCAAGTTCCCGAGGATATAGAACATCTCCTTTGTGACTGCCCAATCTTCGACGCTCAGCGTTCTAGACTCCACCTTGAACTTCGTCAAATAGGCGCAGCAAGGCAGAGCCCTTCGCACCTGCTTTTCCCGCCAGGTCCCATGGGCATCGCTACGAAAACATTCTCGCTGCTCCTGACATTCCTGGAGGACACCGGTCTGGCTGACCATCTTTAATGCTTGGTGTTCCTTCCAGTTTCCAGTACGGCGGGCCCGGATTGGCGCAAGGCCTGTGACTGTGACGGGTAGCATGACCTTCTGCCATGAGGTGGCAGACCTGGCAGTGCTGGACTAGACACCACTTTATATCTTTTGATCAGTGTGTGTCTTGTTTGAACCTTCTCTTTCTTCCTTCTCTCTCTCTCTCTCTCTTTCTTTTCCTGCTCAGACCGGGACTGGCCGGCCCCCATTAGAAGGAGTGGCCACACTGTTCCGGTTTTCCTCCCTTCCCCCCCCCCCCCCTTTTTCTTGGTTTTAAATATATTTCAACGCTTACACACGCTCGGCATAAATGTTGAGGAGACCCTTTTTTTCAAAACACGAATTGGCAAGGACATTGGCAAGAAAAAATTGCAACCCTTCACGATCTATCTGATCAACATGATAAAAATTTCAAAGCGACTGGATATTAAAGAGTATTGTTTCACAGGAAGGCGCTGCTTATTGGTTAAATTAAAGCACCTATTAAAGGCGCGCTTACAGAGAACTGTATATCTTGAGGGGCCGACTAGAAACACTGAATATTCCCAGAGTACCGAATTGCATTCAGTCCGCTTACCGGAAGTCAATCCAAACAGAAAAAGTTCTGATTGGCTGGTTTAACCCGTGGCGGAAGTTATCAGTCTTTCATTTTGTAGGTAGACCAAAACAACAAAAAACGTACCTAAAACGTGTCCGCGTTACCACGGCTACTGCGGGAACGCGCGGGCGGGAGCCCTGGGCGTCGATGAGTCAGGACCGAACAAAAGATGCGTTGATTTTTCCTAATTTTTTTTTTTTTTAAGTAGTCGTTAATTAGGTTTGTCAAATAAGGTTGCCGGCTCGTTTGCTTGCTTCGGCTTCGCTGGTGCTGCGTTTCAAACTTTACGCCTCAGACGCTAAGCCTAAAGACACATTCACACTGAGCAAAAAACGCGCGTTGCGGTCCATGTCGACGCCGGCGTCGAAAAAGACGAAGCATTCACACAGGGCCACCCGACGGCGGTGTCTTCTCGGGGAACCTCGCGTTTGTCGAGAGAACACGTAATTTTTGTATTCGGCTGCTTCGTACGATTGTTGTTGCCTTGCCTTCGCGATTGCATATGCGGTGGGAGGCAACCGCCTTCACTGAATGGACTACGGCGATGATTATATATACGCTTACACTCCGGTTATATGCAGCATATGCGAAGGGCACGGACTCGAGCGGGCAGCGTCAGAAGGTGCTCTTGTGCCGCCTTTTTGTGCAAACAAAGCAAGGCGCCGGCGCTTCCTACCTTTAAACTACCCCTGAAGAGAAAAAAAAAAATTTAACAGTCCGGTTGGGACACGTGTGCCAAAAAAAAAAAAATTTTTTTTTAGCAATATTGATGGCGAGAGATTTATTTGAAATTCTGGGTGCAAAGTCCATGACGTCACGGAATGGTCATTCGCTCAACGAGATGGTAATTCGCCCTTTCCATCTCAACGTGGAGGTGAAGCCGATCCACCTCTCCTCCACGCGCCCGAAATGCCGAAAGAGAAAACAAGTGGGTGAATACCCGCCTATGGCCTGAATGTCCAACGAGACTGAATGTCCAACGAGCCTGAATGTCCAATCGGTCACCTGACAGGCGAGACGGAATGTCCAACGAGACGAAAGGTCCAATCGAGAAGGAATGTCCAACGGGCCTGAATGTCCAACGAGACGAAAGATCCGACCGAGACGGAATGTCCAACGAGCCTGAATGTCCAATGAGTCTGAATATCCAACGGACATAGAATGAACCTTGCGTAGAATTTAGAAGATATTTCTTCGTTGAATAGTAGGATTACTGATAGTTACGGCGGTGAAAAATGCGTTCAATAAAATGGGGAACCGCACGTTTCGGTGCGGAGATATCGGTACGCGATCATTTCGGTACGTGGTCGCTTCGGCACCGGGCTTTTCAGTACCGGGATGTTTGATGCACGGCTATTTAGGTGTGCCGCTGAGCTTGTCCCACTGACGTTGCCTCTGTGAAGTCCCCATAATGAAATTGAAAATTATGCTCGTGTATTTTGTAGACTTCATAAAAACCCCAAAAACAATGCATTTGTTCGTTTTATATATCTAAATATAAAGATAATTTCTATAATTAAAAAAAAAATATTACGTTTAAAAGGTCACACGTGCTACAAGATCAAAGACCGAACTCGTTGACCCTTGACAATCTGTCACGTGTTTGATTTTAGAGGGTCGTAACTCTGGAGCGGAAACAAATGTGGGACCCACGCGAGTTCTTAGAATCGTTAATCGTGCTTATCCTCAGCCACAGTCTTTCCGTATTGTACGAGTTGCTGTATTTTTCTTATTCGTGTCCCTAGTCCCGCAAAGATGATGTCCCCCGCATGGGAGAAAAACGTCCGATTGAATTGTTAGTATTATAATTGTTAGGTGAAGTCGGTTTAGTATGTGTAATTACACTAAATTGTATTTTTTTGTTTTCTTCTTTTTTACAAAACGAACGTGAAAGTTTTAGACATTTCTGATTGGACTTCTCGGTCCCCAGAAACAAAAATTCGATCCTCATATCAAAATCAGTGATAGAATACAACGTTCCTTCCATTAAGCCTTTGTGCAGGTAATGTCCTCAAGTGGTGAGCTTTTGTCCGGTGATTGTCCGCAGGATTCGGCACATTGACGCTGATTGGGACGATTAGTTTCGCATGTTTCGGCCACCAAAGTGAGTGCTGTCGGAGTGAACCATGTATTAAAGGGGCCCTCCAACAGTATTTGAGCGTCTACTTTTTTTTTGCGGTTTCTCCACGCTAGTGGTCCCGGAAACCCAGTGGACAACGAAAGACTTTTAAAATATTAGCGCATCATATTTTAATTTGAAAATTCGGAAACACCTCCTCCGACGGTGGCGCCGCGAGGTGCCGAATGCGCGCGCATAACGGCGCCCCCTTTCACTATACGTGACATTCACTGGGTTTCGTGATTGGCGAGAGCCGTCCCAGAAATTTTGAAGCGGAATAAAGTATATCACACGTTAACCGTCATTATTTCTCTAAAAAGTCGTTTTTTAAGAGCTAATAAAGTAGCAAATTAAAGTTCAAAAAGGGCGAAAACAACGCCTCGTCGCTCATGCGCGCCTCCCAGCGGCGGAGTACCTCCTACTCGCCGAGGCGGCCGAGGTGGCTCCGGTGGCGGAGTTGCGGGAGACGAGGCTTCCGCGGCTGTCGAAGCGGACTCATCGCGGCGCTTGCGTGGTGTGCCCTCGTACGGCGCGACGCCCAGCTCCGCACTCCTTTTTAAGAATTCGGCGCTCAAAATCCGATAAGCCCGGTAAATTCATCGATGATGGCAACCCGATTCCAAAGCTACGATGGTTGCAGCGAGGCCTAATGGCCGACCGGGCCGACGGGCTATCAACAAAACTCGCATCCAATTGGCCAACCGCTTTGCTCCAATCGCTAAACTGTTTCATTTTACGTCATGAAGCGCAATGTTTTGCTTATTTAAAGTTGTTTTCTGCAATATTTAATTTGCTAATAACTCACAAGATATTGCGAATTTCTGTAATATTTTTTTTTCCTCGGTGTTCCTGCTTTCATGGAGCTCCGTTTCAGCGCGAACTTCAAACCAGTCAAAAATTGTTGGTGGGCCCCTGGTAACTGCAAAGAAAAAAAAGTTTTTTTTTTTAAATAGCCTAATTGGGACAACCATGTCAAAAAACAATTTTTCCGCGAGAAAAAAAAATTTTTACAGAAATATTTATTGCGTGAGACTGATTTTAGTTTGCGGCAATTTCGTCCGTTTTAAATCGCGCGCCAGGAAGTTGTGATTATGTGACGTCAATCCCAATAGGTTCTCATTGGCTAAGAGTTTGATTGACAGCTTAGATCTTGGTTGTTAAACCTTTGTTATATGTTGCAATTTCCTTTTGAGCGGCATATTTTTACGTTTAAAGAATAACCCATGTGAGGAAAGTTACTATTCTTTACAAAAGGTTTACAAAACGGGCACTTCCGTTTGGATTCATACCATAACTGCCATAACAAACAAAAGCTTCGCCATTCTTTCATGGCCGCCGAAGTCTCTGCTCCCGCCTGTCTTGCCTCGTCTCGCCGAAGTGATCAGTGTTTCGTGCTGACCCAGGTGCTTGAGTGAGGCTTCTTGAAGTGAAGTAGTGTGTGTCTAGCAGCTGTCGCAGGTGTTAGTGATAGGAAGCGACGCGGGGTTTTGGCTTTCATAGCGCGGTTCTTTCGTTTTCCTCTTTGCTTGCTTAGCGTGTTTTCTTTTTGCTTGCTTGCTTACGCGTGCAAATGCCGACTTTTCAGAGAAGTGAGATGAGTGATCCCGACAGCGAGCCTTCCAGCAGCCACGTCGCCCCGAATGAATGCTATTTGGCTGGAGGCAGTGAAGCGTTCGCGTAGCGACAAACGTGTCCAGTTACGTTCTCGTCATATCGCTCCGGAGGCCGTCGAGATTCGCACTGGGTGCATCGATCGTCCGCGACTAGACACACATAATAAAAAAAAACACTGTGTTCACTACGTAAAAAATGGTCTCAGTTCATGCATCTGTGGGCAGGTACGAAATCTTGCCCAAATTTATTCACACCGCACGATGAGCGCAACACGTCGCTGTGCAAACGCAGTCCAACAACACGAAGCATAAAAACGGCAGATTTAGGACAATTCGGAGTTCATTGTTCAATTAAAACGACGTAATTTTGTTGAAAACGCCCGCAGCTTTTTACTCACGGTATGCGTCGGGAATCTTCCACATTTTGAAACAGAACGAAGGAAGATTCACTATTAAAAAGGCTCGCTGCATCCTCCCGGACCAGTTTGACTGGATCAGCTGACGACGACGAGACTGAACCCATTAAATCAACACCACAACAACCAATTTGCGCTCCGTGTTATCTACTTCGAAGCACCGCACCACGCACACCACGAACGTTTCAGTTCTTTGTCGCCTTCGCCGTGTTGCACCGAACAGAACGAGATCGCCGAAGTCAACGCAGCGCTGTCGTGACCTTGGCTTGTGTGGTAGCGCACGCGTGGACCCTGTGACTCCCTTCGCTTTCAAAGCCCACACGACGATTACGAATGATACTTTCCGTCTTCCGCAAACATCACAGGGGCACTTCTCCGGTCACATCTTCGCTGAGTTCGCAGACCGCGCAGCCGGCGCAGCTTCTGGTTTTAAGTGCGTTGTTGCCAGATCTCACCGGAAGTCGAGACGCTGCGTGAGCAGTGAGGGGCGGGGCGTACTTCTCCTCCGCGGGGGTCGAAAGAGCGGGAGTTTCAAATGTGGAGAGGTTCTGGCTCCGACTAATTACGTCCTGTGGCGTAAATATTGCTAAAAAAAATTATTTTTTTCGCGGAACATTTGTTTTGTGACATGCTTGTCCCAATTAGGCTGTTTAAAAAAACACTTTTTTTTCTTTGCAGTTACCCTTTAAGCAACAAGTAGGTAATATTAATAATTAATACAATACTTTTTGGGATTTGCTTCCGTCGTTTCTGCCTTTTCTGGTCACGTGGCATGCAGCAATCGCACCGATACGCGCCCAGGTAACATACCAAGGCTGCGATCGAATTTCAACTGGTTCTAACTTTGTCACAGAGCCGCTGCGACAGTGCGACCGTGATTTATTCATATGCGCACATTTCTAGTGCACACATGACCACGAGATCAGGAAGTCAGCCCCTCGCTCGGTCTTCCCAAATTCCATAATGCTAGAGTGGCGAGTGAACATATTCACGAAGAATCCGACTTTTATAAATTTGAATAACCCGGTGTTAAGAATGGAACCTTCGGCAACCTTCTTCCGAGTTTCAACGCTGCGGAAACGAGTCCCGAAACGAGTCCCGACGTGTTCAGGATGACGCCCACCTGTCGAAGGCTGCCCAAAACGTGTCTCAACGCGTCCGTGACGTCAACGGGACGTGTGTGTGTGTGCGTGTGGGTTCGTGCGCTCCGGAAGGGGAGAGAGGCCTGGCCTAACTGCGGAGAACCTTGGCTATGACTCATTTCTGACTACGACGCGGCGGACCCAGCTGCAAAGCACGTGGCGGTCGCACCTGCTGCCCTGGCGGAGAGAGAGGGAGAAAACGGACCCCTATATAAGGCGGGGCGTGAGGGCTCCATTTGTTCTCTTGGATTTGACGACTGCATCGCTACCATGTAATTAAACCGTTCGTTACGTTACCAATTCTCCCACCTCCACTGGACCCCTGGGTTCTTCACTTCGGGGAATGGTCGTCGTCACGAGCCAGGAAGCTCCCGGACGTGCGGCCTAAGCCCCGCCTCGAACAACTGGTTGGCAGCGGTTGGGATCGGACCATGCGACATCGTGCTACATCTGCGGGTGAGCGTTTGGACTTTGCTTTGAGATTCGCCAGGCTTCAGATTATGGGTAATTAATTTTGAACTGCTGGGAATCCTTAGTGTTTGACTCGTGCGCTAGGGTTTTGGTACAACCTCGCGACAAGTTTTAGAACAAAGCCAAAGCTAAAGAGCAGCGATCATGGATCTGATGAGGTTACTGAGAACAGATTTATTCTGTTTATGTGAAGAATTGGGTGTGGAGGTGGAGCAAAAGATGAAGAAATCGGAGATCAGTAAAGCGATTTCAGAGAGCGCGGAAGCAGAGGAAATTAAAATTACGTGGGAACTGCTTCAGAACGCTAAGAGTGAAGCTGCAGCAAGAGAGGAACGAGAACAGGCTGCAGCTAGAGAGGAACGAGCGCAGACTGCAGCGAGAGAGGAACGAGCACAGACTGCAGCGACAGAGGAGCGAGCGCTGAGAAGGCTAGAGCTCGAAATTGAACAACAGCGATTAAACTCGCAGAACAGTAGAGTTGGGGCTCCGGTACGAGCAAGTGAGACCGAGTCGTATCAAATGAAGAAGCTCATGCAGCCGTTTAAAGTTGGGGAAGACGTGGGCCTATTCTTAGTTAACTTTGAGAGGACATGTGAGAAGTTGAGCTTCGCCCCAGAAACGTGGCCGCAACGGCTTTTGACTCTGTTGCCCTGTGAGGCTGCAGAGGTGGTCGCGCGCCTTAGTGCTGGAGACGCGGACGACTACGACAAGGTGAAGTCCAGCCTTTTGAAGCGGTACCGCCTTTCTGCCGAGGCGTTCCGTCAAAGGTTTAGAAACGCATCCAAAAAGAGCAGCGAGGGCTACTCGGAATTCGCGTACGGGCTTAAAACCAACCTGATAGAATGGTTGAAGAGCGGGGAAGTGTACGAAAGCCGAGACAAGGTAGTCGAGTGTGTGTGCCTCGAACAGTTCTTTCGTAGCATTCCGCAGTCAGTCAAGCTCTGGGTGCAGGACAGGGTGGGAGTCGACTCTGTCGAAAGGGCCGCTGAGCTAGCCGAAGAGTACGCAACGCGTAGAAAGCTGAGCGGAGAGGAAAGCGAACCAGGCCGGAGCGATCGCGCTGTGCGTAAGACCTTCCGACAGGGAAATGACTCGCGAGAAAACGGGCCCGAGAAGCCCGAAGCAGGACAAAAGGTCCCAGAAAAGAGCGCAGAACACTCGAACGGAGACGAGGCGCGGAAAAGCCCAACAGGGCAGTTCGAGGCAAGGAAGCCGTTCCTGTGCTACAACTGTCAGGAGCCGGGACACACAGCGGCCAGATGTAAGAAACCGCGGGTGGTGTTCTCGTACGTGAACGGTAGTGACGAGGACCTGAAGCTCCTTCGTCCCTATCTTCACGAGCTCCAGGTAAACGGAAAGCCGTGCAGGGTGCTTCGTGACAGTGCAGCGACGATGGACGTTGTTCATCCGTCGTATGTAACGACATCCGATTTTACCGGAAAGGTAGTTTGGATCAAGCAGCTGCTTGAAAAGCACAGTGTCTGTCTGCCTATGCGACGGTAAGGATAACTGGCCCGTTCGGAGAGCTAGTGACAGAGGCGGCTGTCTCGCAAACAGTCCCGTGGGAGTATCCTTATTTGTTTTCTAACCGGTCAGATTTCCTGCTGCGCGAAAGGGGTCAACAACTGGGAGAAGGGCTAGTTCCGTCGTGTACGAGGTCCAAATCGCGTCAGGACGCCCCTTTGTTGACGAGTGATCCAGAGCCAGAGGCAGCTGACGGGGAGCAAGCACTCCCAGAGTTGGAGGCAGAAAACCGGGATGAGAGGGACCAGGTTGTAGAACAGCCTGACCTCGCAGCGCTAGAAAGCGTACGCCGTCCCAACGCGCCGGCGAAAAAGGCGGAGGAAGACGGGATCAGTGAAAGATTTCTCGTAGCTCCGGCGTCGCGTAACTTTGGTCCTCTGCTACGAGTAGACAGAGTGTCTTTGACACTCGAGGAGAAGAGCGACCCTAGTGTGTCAGGGTTTCGCTGTACAGCTCAGGAGATTGCTAGGACCAATGTGACGGGGAATGAAAGAGGCGGATTGTTTTATCGGCGCTATAAGGACCGCATTTTCACGTCTAGAAATCACGTGAAAATCGATCACTATGACTTCAGCGTAAGAAAAAGAAAAGGCAAATTTAACGGCAATGCCGATGGGTTGAGCAGATTTTTCTGATATCACCAAAAATAGTAGGGATGATCTCAGAGGTCTTCGTCATCCACGGGAATGAGGATCTAAGTGGGGGCACTTCGTTGATACCCCAAAATGACCTCACAAATTGCGAAAAGTTTTTGTCTTTTGTCTTTTGTTCTTAGTGACCTCGTTGGAAAAATGAGTTTTTTTGGCGACAGGGGGTCTCGATACCCGGAATTGTACCAAATTTTGGTAATCCGTAATCCAGTCTGGCGGGTCTTTGGCGAATTCCGAGCGTTTGACTGCGGTGTGGCGTGGTGTTGTGGGGGACGTTTCCGCTGATGCCTCCGTTGTGAGAGGTTTGGGAGTTTGTTTGGTGCTTGCAGCATCTTCTCAAGGCCTACTCCAAGCCCACCTCTTCAGGCCAGCGATTGTACCACCGGCCATTCGAGGTTTCCCTGGCCCCGGAGGGGCTGTTAAGAATGGAACCTTCGGCAACCTTCTTCCGAGTTTCAACGCTGCGGAAACGAGTCCCGAAACGAGTCCCGACGTGTTCAGGATGACGCCCACCTGTCGAAGCGTGTCTCAACGCGTCCGTGACGTCAACGGGACGTGTGTGTGTGTGCGTGTGGGTTCGTGCGCTCCGGAAGGGGAGAGAGGCCTGGCCTAACTGCGGAGAACCTTGGCTATGACTCATTTCTGACTACGACGCGGCGGACCCAGCTGCAAAGCACGTGGCGGTCGCACCTGCTGCCCTGGCGGAGAGAGAGGGAGAAAACGGACCCCTATATAAGGCGGGGCGTGAGGGCTCCATTTGTTCTCTTGGATTTGACGACTGTATCGCTACCATGTAATTAAACCGTTCGTTACGTTACCCAATTCTCCCACCTCCACTGGACCCCTGGGTTCTTCACTTCGGGGAATGGTCGTCGTCACGAGCCAGGAAGCTCCCGGACGTGCGGCCTAAGCCCCGCCTCGAACACCGGGTACAGCTGCATTTGTCATCCTCTATTTTTTGGAAAGAAGGTCTCATTGTTGACACCCACTGTCGCCGGCGATCTACACACCCTACCCTAATCAACTCTTTTCGACAGTTCGACCAACGTGCACTTTCGCCCCATTCTTCATTCTGCGAATTGGCCTAGGGCCAATTGTCCTATTTGACGAATTGCCCTTCTTCCAGTTGTCCAGAGACCAATGGAATTTCGACGAATCGGCCGGATTCGTGGTGCAATACGCTTCCCCTACAAGACTAGAAAGCCACGTGGCACAATCTATTGTTATATTCACACATGATGCAGGCTATTAGTACATCCGGGTGTGAACCTTCTGCTGCACGCCGAGATAGATGCGTTCGCGTCCTTTACCAGCAGTCAAGCTCCCACCTACCAAGTCGTCATGAACTACCTCGACAGGATCGCGAGCTTTGGAGTGCTTCCAGAAGCAAGTTAAATTACATGGGCTTCTGAAAACCACAATGCATGTCACATGCAAAAAAAAAAAAAAAAAGTTGCGTACTGCGTGATACTAGTATTATCGCTCCACTCACTGATATACAAACCTATCGGCAGGGAATGTATGCGTATGTAAACTACTGACGACTGCAGTGTACAGTGAGTAGTTGTCTGTTCCAAAGATAAACGAACAAAAATAAAATTTCGTTAAATTCACACAATTGTTCTGCATTTACTCAGGAATGT